>APFE031028363.1:0-30704 GCA_000404065.3 Pinus taeda | reverse complement strand
ATCTTTCGAAACGAGACTGAATTTCTCCGGGAGGTTCACCAAGTATTCTACGAGTTTGTCTCAATAGATCAGCCACAGTAATAACTTCAGGAGACTCGCCCCGAAGTCTACGGGAGCGTCTCGGTGGTTCAGCCACAGCTAAAGATTTTTAACTACTACACACGAAATCAAAGTAAAATCTCAAGAAAAACACCTAAGGTCACTAAAGAACCAAACAATTTTGAAACACACGCTTTAAAAATCTAAGGCGTCAAACCAATCACAAACAGTAACTTCCGGACCAAAAACACTAGTTGGTGATGAAATCCAACCTCGTAGGATTTAGTACAAAAAGAGCGGGTGGAACAGTTACCCCGGCAACCTGCTTAATGAATAGACTGGACCAAGTTCCTCCACTTTAACCGTCTCGAGTGAAGTGAACCCCCCAGAAAATCCAAGTGAGTCTAGCCGACGTCTGCTCCAGGTACAGTGGGATCTTCCCACCACCGTCACCTTGGGTAAAATCCTAAGATTATGGCCACTAAGGTTACCAACAGCAACAAATACACCTGGGGGAACAGTCTACACTCCGACAGCACGCAAGGGCAGAGTAACAAGCTCAATCCCCTTACCGCCTCCTTGACAATGGTCAATCCAAGGTTTACCGATAAGTGATCCCCAGGCTCCTCTACAAGAGGTATACCGTTTGTAATGCGTACGTGTCTGGCGTCGTTCCCAACGAGGGAGGATTGATCCCCTCACTGGTTCGGACACGAGCTCGTGCTTCTCCTTTAAGAGGAGCTTTCCCAGAATATAAATGTAACAATTGGATTTATTCTATCTCAAGATAAGCTATCTGTTTGTTTTAATAGTCTTGGAGAGTTAAGTACTCACCTACTCCAAGACACTAGCCTAATCTATGTTGGTGTTTCAGAGCCCTAGAAAAATAAAAATTTCTATGTTGATTTTAATTAAAGCGTTGATTTTAATGGTTGTTCTTTTAGGACAAAGGTGATGGAGATGAAACTTGATGATATGTAGACTCGACTCCAAATCTCTAAAAAATGCACTTAAGATGATTTGATAACTTTTCTTTTCGATGAAAGTCCTAATTAAGAGAGTTGAGAGAATGCAATATTTTCAATAAACACAACTTCTCATAAGACAATCAAAGAAATAATTTCCTTTATCTTTTAAAATACGCAAAACAAGGCCACTTTCTACTTAACAAAAAATCCTTTTCTCTTTCAAGATGTCAAATGCACTCTTAAAGCAAATATTGCAAAGAAGATCATTAATATTTTCTATCTAGCGAAAAGCATATAAAACTAACCTAATCTAAGCAAAATCAAGATCTATGCAATTTATGAAAAATCACTCAAAAAGAAAAACAACGGAAATGAATCTAACTTTCCTTAATCAACTTTAATCTAAGAAGCAAAAAACTTACTAGGATGATTCTTGGGGTGTTTTACTTGGAAATGATCATTCCAAGGGCTAGTTTATGTAGAATCATGAACTAATCAAAACAAAACGCAATCTCTTTTTGTTCTTTTATAAAATGAAATTCGCAACTTTAAATGACAAGCTTATTGAAATTTTGCAAAAGAGACAACACAAAGGTAGGTTGCTCACGAGGGAAGATTTCGCGACTGGCCCGACTCCTAAGAAGATCAACAAAACTAGAGAGATCTAAGGCTTTATGATTTCTAAACCCAAAGTCACTACAGGACCAATTATAAAAATCAAACCCTAAGGCGAAAATCTCAAGGAATCTCACTAAAACGATCAATACTAATGGAAAAAGTATAGGTGAAGTTTTCTGACAGTCAACAGTGGTTCTGGGCAGAAAAAACTAAGAAAAACAAATTCAAAAGGGAGAAACTGATAAAAAAGGGAAAATTTCTAAATTTTACCAGGGTACGCAGGCAACCTATTTAACCAGGTGCGTGGCCGCTCTGTGTACACAGATACAGTGCGCACAAGTACGCACTGTGTCTAACTCAGAGGGTGCGTACTTCTTGTAAAACAAAGAAAAGCTAAGATCTAAACTGACCCTAAGCTAAGCCACCCAAAAAAAAAGTTAAACAACCAAAAAACAAAATAAATCAGACTCTTTTCAGGTCAAAGCAATGATTCAAGGAAAAATCAAAACCAACAATGGATTCCCCAGCGGAGTCGCCAATTTGTCACACAGAATGAGTTATACTTGCGGACAAATCTAACCTTCCTAGGAGTCTAAGACTCTCTAATGACAAACAAACCAAACAAGAGCTATCCTTCTCTAGATACACATCATTCTACGAGAATTCAAATGTTTTCGATCTTACCTTAGGTCCCACGCTTGTTGTAGCAGTCCAGCCTTGCTGATCCAGATGAGCTCCTCCTTCACTTTCAGACCTGCATACACTAACAAAGCAAACGATTACATAGCATCTGAATATTCATTATAAAACAAAGCATATCTATCATATTGACCAAGGAATACATGAAATAATTCATTAACAATTCATTGAGAAGAATGGACTTATTTGTATTAAATAATCAAAGGAACCATTACAACCTGAGCCTTGGTGTTGTGCAAGCTCCTCCCAGGGTCCAGCAAGTGATTTCCTCTACTTTGACAAGCTCACCCACTCCCACTATGGCAACAAGGCAGGATGGTGATCTCTCCTCACAAGTCAACAAATGGAAGTCTTAATTCCAGCAGCATTTACCCTATAGAATGTTCAGCTTTCAACCTTCCCTCCTTTGGCCCAATGCCTGTTTTTATAGTATTCTAGAAGAGGTTATTCAGTTCCAACATCAATGGGATACTCCCTCTTTTGGATGGGGTAGCTCCTCTCTTGATGGGAAAAGCTCCTCTATCATAGGGGTGCATGAACCATCTGGAGGCGCTCAATACACGTCAAGAACTCTTCTAGAAGGCTCTAGAAGTGACCACAAGTAACTTTTTAAAGATGAAACTTGCGCCTTTTGACCTTTACAGGGGTACGCAACCTAGCTTTAGTATACAGAGCGTATTACTACGCAGGTCTAATGTATATGGAGTGCGTACACGCAGGCAAGGTAGAGAGAACCTGCGTACCCAGAGATAAACATGTTTTCAAGTGACCTTCTCTCTCTTTGAAGTTTTGACATGAAGAGCAGAGGTATGGGGCTTGACAAAGAGGACAATGTGGCTATTGATGAGGCCACATAAACTGCAGATAGTCAAGGTGACAAAATTCAGTGTAACAAGGTCCTAAAAATTTTAAAAATAAATAGCCACTCTTCGCTTGCATGTGGAAAGGTTTGCATGCCCCCAGGTATAGCGAAGTAGAGTTTCCAGGTTACCCTTCAATTTGCAGACAAAACATTTGTTCTATCGGGAAAGGCCTACCTTTTCCAGGTTACCCTTCAATTTGCAAACAAAACATTTGTTCTATCGAGAAAGGCCTACCTTCTAACGGAGGTATCTTATCCAGTCTAATCCCCTTTTCCTATACAGACGGGTATCAGACTAGTCATATATCCTTCGCCAAAACCTACCCTATACACATAGTTTTTCTCCTGAAGCAGACCAGGGTGCATGCCCCCTAGGTTTCAGTCATATCTTCCTGAAACACTCGCGCTCATCAGGTGGACGGACTGGAGACCAATGAGACATTTCTTGCATGAAAAGAACATTCAGGGATGGCATTTGAATATTTGCAATGTGTGAACCGGGGAATGACATTTGGTCTACGAGCTTGACCATTCTGCCTTTGTGCGGAAAACACATTACTCTAAAGAGTGAGGAGACGATCGCTCCCATGCAATAAATATAGTCGCGTCCAAGGATTAGATTGTAATCTAAAGGTCCTTGAACTACCATAACGTTTGTGTGAATAGTTTTCCTTCTCAAAGTAATGGGCACATTTGGAAGGATCCCTAAAGGTTGATTGGTTCCCTTGTCGAAGCCTGTTAGATTTCTCATTTCAGGCAAAAGCGATGGCGAACCAAGCGCTTTCCAAGAAGTTGAGGAAAGGATACTCGTAGAAGCCCCTTCATCAATGATGATACCAACTAGACCATTCTGTAAGCTTGTACAATGATTCTGAATGGTACACTGGCTAGCAAACGGGGTCTACCTAGTAGATTCCAGTCGAAGGAAATGACTAGGTTGCTTGGTGGTGGGACCAAATAGACGGTCGGGTAGGACTCTGATGAACTTCCTTCCTGTGGTAAAGGAACAGGAGGACTGCCCCCAAGCTCATCGGAGTCTGTGTTGATGAAAATAATTTGAACAGTGTCATTCTCTTTCTCTTCAGTGACAGTATCGTTTGAAGATGAACACTCTGAAGGCAATACCAGGTCAACTGCCATATCGACCCTTTGACTTTTGTCTGGTATGGATTCTGAGGGTTCATTTTCAGCGATAGGTGTTTCGGCTGACCACAAGGATGGGCTAGCCGGATTTTCAACCAGTGGAGGGCTCGGCAAGAGTTTTTGATATCCAGGAGGAAGTTGTAATGGTGAAACCGGACGATTATCTAAAAATCTTTTAGCCTCTTCAAGGAAGGGACAACGGTGGACGGCGTGATCGCCTTCACACAACTTATAAGGAAGTTTAGGATTCCTTCTTTGTCCATGTGCTTCACATTCACTGGTTGGCAGTGAGCATTCAACTTGATCGCCAGAGATTGATGCTACCGAATTGTGCAAATGAGGAGACTAGTCCCTTAAGATCTGAGGGATGCAGGGACAATCTTGGTGATAGTGATCTCCGTTGGAATGACACAAGGAGATTTAGGTTTTGACTATGCGGTGTGTGGATTTTTCTAGACAATACTTGGTTGTTCCCTTTCAATTTTGGTTCCTTTTTCTTCTTTTCCTTTTTCTCTTTCTGCTTCTTCTTCTTCTCAATTACTTAAATTTTAGCTTTATCGGCTTTATCAAGCGAAGAGGAGGGAGGAGAAGGAGAATTAGATGAAGTAGAAGGTTGGGAGGCAACTCTAGTGTCATCTAGTTGCTAGTTAGACTGTTCAGGAATTATGGGATTCTGAACAACAGAGGTAGAGAAGAGCCAGCCCCACAAACCAATTGTCATTCCTCGAAGTGACAAAGTGGCCATATGGGGTGGACCAACATCTCCCCAAGATAGGAAGGGACTAGGATTTCGTTCATGGGGAAATCCTTGGTTGGTAGACTCCATTTTCTCAACTTGAAGATCAATGGGGGAATTTGTGATGTTATTCTGATTAAAATAAATTTTTAGACGCTTGGACACAACTTGTTTTTTCAATTTTAAAGAGTCGAGAAAAAACAAAAGATGACTCTAGTCGCCTTCAATTTTTATTGATCTTGAAGTGACAAGTGCTTAGAGGACCTTTTCCTTTAAGGAGTCTAAAAAGGAGAAAAATGGACTTCCCTAGAGATCTATGCCGAGAGGATTACCAAACCAATCGTAAAACTACAGAATACGTTTTATGGTACGACAGTCAGTCTTCCCGAATGTTGTGTTCGGTGCATTATGATCGATAGGGCGGCAGACACGACTTCCTAAGGATAAATGATGTAGCCTATTGTGGTCTCCCAATATATACGTGACGGTACATGGGAGCACAAGTCCCTACTGGCACTTGCCGTCTAAGAGTGGAGGAATCACCCAACCAGCACAGAAAGTGACAGTTACCAGGCTTTACGACGTCGGAATACGTCTCTAGCCTAAACCTCTAGATGTTGTGCGTTAAGTTCTAAAGCGTTGTTAGATTCATTGAGATTTATTTTAAGTTGATCTTGCTTAACAGTTTGCCTTTCAGGTTCACCATGTCATGTATGTATAATTCCTAAATGTAGTCTAAGATGTTAAATATACGTTTTTATCTTTTTTCAGCAATGAAAATCCTAGCTACTAAAGGGAAGAAAGTCAAGCATCTTTACTTCACAGAGCACAGAGCACACGCTAATATGCACAGTCCTAAATCAAGCCAAGCATTCAAAATGAAAATGCACATGCATGTATCGGTTTTTAGCTCTCTTAATGTGTAAATGACACTAAGAAAGCTATGTGAAAAACTAAAATACTTTTAAAGCGACTGTACTCAACAAAATTTTTTTTCAAAATAGTGAAAGCAAGAGAGACACTTTGCAATTTTGAAATGGAAATTTCTTTTCGACACTCTAAAACTAGTAATTCAAATATTATGCAATAGTAACTGTATAATAAACTATATAAAACAATGGAATTTCTTTCTAAAACTAAAAATGGCAGCGACGAAACTTTCAGATCTAGAGACGACAGTTCGATTATGCTACTTTTTGCAAAAGAGAACTAAACAACGCACAATACATAAAAACGTTTATAGTTCTTTGCACTAAGGAGGCGGAATAATGAAAGAAAAGGGGGTATTCACCGAAGTACACTGATTACAGACAACAAAAACTCTTGAATAAGACTGAAAACAGTGAGAAAAATCCATAGTCGGAGGGCAAAATCAATCCTCCCTGACCATCGCACCTGTTACACAGTGAACTCAGTATGCAGCACACCTACTCCATTCGGGAAGTGCGATGCATATAGGCTACCTTGAAGGCAGGGTGCGATGGTTACAGTGCAAGACTTTGAACAAGATTTCACTCACAGTTTGCGGTTTAGTTCAGGTGTTTAAGCTGAGTAAGTACAGATCAATGTATGTAAAAACACAGGGGTGATATAAGAGGTTACTAGAGCCACCACTCAGGGCAATTAGATTGCTTGCAGATCTATTGTTTAATTCATAAACAAAACCCAGAGATTGACTGAAGAAGCATTGATCTACTTTGCATTTGTATGACAAATGTAGTTCGAAGGCTAGCTAGCTTGACTTCAGGCTCTGTCTGTATGTTTATAAAAGAAACAAGGATAGATAGGCTAACAAGTAATCTAGTCGCTCCTCAGTGGAGTTGCCATTTTGTTATACGGGAATAGTGTCCACACGGATGCTGCTATTCCCACTAAGATGGGTGGCTATCTTAGAAACAAACAATCAAAGTCTACTATTGATTCCTTTTATGAAAATAGATGAGAGGAGAACCAAGAGGGCCAACCTGAGCCTTGCACTTGATTTCCTCTCCTTCTTGATAGAGTTTTGCCACTTGCTCTTTGTCTACTCAGCTTCAAAAGGTCCTGTAGAATCACAGCAACATACTACTATGCAAGAAATAAGGATCTAAGTTCATAAATAATGCAAGATCAGATGTGCATTAACCATATACAAGCATATATAAACAAGTACACGAGAATAAGGAATGAAACAAGAATAGCTTTATTCAGATGAAAAGTAGCAAGAAGATTACAACCATGAGCTCTGACCCAGCATCATCCTCTAGCTAAGAAGCCCTTCTTCACCTCAAGAAAAGCAAAATCACCCAACACTATGAATGTACACCAGACTACCAACAACACTTCTCTATAAGTTACAAAATTCCCAGCCTCTGGATCTCTGTGATGAGGGATCGATATATAGATGATTACAGAGAGGTGAGTCATATTTTTGGATCTTGATTAGTGTCTTCTCTCTGATAGTTCCTACTTCCACTTGGAGAATGATGATATCTTACTCATCCCTGGTTGAAAATGGAGTGGCAAGTGTTAAAGGGGAAGCTTCTGGAAGATTCCATGATCTTCCACCTCGCATTTTTGTCCTTTCCATTTGTCCATTCCCGACCATCGCACCCTACAGAGGAGAAAAACAGTATGCATTGCACCCTGTACATTGGGAAGGTGATATGCATCGCACCCTCTGCATTGAGCTTTTAGTATGGTCCAGTTTTGACCATTTATGAGCAGTTTTCAGTGGAGAACTTCTGGGAGATGATGTAATCAGTTGAACTTGTTCCTTTAGGCAGTGAAGCAACACTTTTAGGGAGTTAAGAGCCCTTAGTTTATGGACATTTATGATTGGGGTTGAAGTGCCCAAAAATGTCTATAACATACCCTTCTGGGAAAGTTGGTCGGCCTTACATCTAGCAAGGCCAACCCACTATCCAGGCTGGTCAACCCACTAGGCAGAGCGGTCAGCCTCAAAATCAACCAGGCCAACCAACTATCCAGTCTACTCAGCCATCCGGCCAGTCAGGACAACTCTCAGTTTTGTAAGGACAACCCACTAACCAGTAAGCTCAACCTTCTTAGCAAGTGAGTCAACGTCAATCACAGCTAGGTCAACTGTCTAGCGAGATGGCCCAGCCTTAGTTTACTCAAGGACATCCATCTAGGCCTGCTCAATCGGGCACTCAAATGATGATTTCTTCTCAAGCACCACCCGGTTTTCAGCCCCAGTCTGGGCTCTAGACCCAATCCGGTTCTCAAATTCAGGTTGGATCTCAATCTCAACCTGCTTATCAAACCCATCCTGGCTACCAGGCCCAGTTTAGATTCCAGCTGCCTTATGGTACCCAGCAATCCCAAGGGAAAGTCCAATTTGCCCCGTATCAAAATTATCAACAAATGCAGGTAAATCCTTATCAGAATTACCAGCAACCCTTTGTTGCTCCTGCAAGCCATGTTGGTAATTATTGGAATGCTGGGGGGCAAGTCCAAGGTCAACCGTCCAGTTATAGCTATAACCCCTATGGGCAGAATTCCTACAGACAAAACCCTTATGGGTCAGGTCCATCTCTATACAACCAATGGGGGCAACAAAAAGCTGGTTGGAACTCTGGTACTACCTCTTACCCACGGCTGCAAATGTCCTTTAATCCTCAGTTACCCTTTTTAGCAACGTTGGAATTGTCGGACGTGTCCAAAATGAAAAATGATCCCATTCTCCATAATCCGTATTGGCTACCAGTTCCAACTAAAATTCCAGGTGACTGTCCCAAGTTCGATGGTAAAGCTGGAGAGGATCCCCAGGCTCATGTTATGATGTATCATCTATGGTGTTCTTCAAAATCATGGCTTTATGATTCAATCCAAATTCACCTTTTTCAATGGACTCTCACTGGTTCTGCTACTAAGTGGTATATCAAATTAGCTTGTGGATATTTTCAGGACTTCAACTCGTTAGCTATGGCGTTCTTAACTCATTTTCAGTTGCCAATTCGCTATGAAATGGGCACACATCTCCTGACATCGTTAAAACAGACTATGGAAACGCATATCTCCGATCATATTCATGAATGGAGACAATGTCGTTGTTTGATTAAGTTTTGGATTCCTGATCAGATTTTGACTGACTGGTTTACAACCTCATTTGTCGGTCCAATAGCTAGGGACATTGCGATGGGAGCGTGTGTAACTGAAGAGCAAGCTATCATGTGTGCTCAGTAACTTGACTTGGTTTACTCCCAGTCCAGTACATTATATTATTATTTGCCTGATGCTCCGAGGCTCGGAACTTCTAAAGCTCCGCCGACGCCCTCTATTGACAGTGTCATCGGTTATGTAAATCCGCCCTCTAAGAAATCTTCAGTGAACTATGGGAAGCAAAAGAAAAATGATTCAAATGAAAACACTTCCCAAGGTGTGTCTAATGTTAGTAGTACTTCTGAGGTGAATTTCGTCCAGTCCACCATGACAAACAAATCCTCGAAAGGGAAAAACAAAGGAAAAGGGAAGAATAAAATTGAACAGCCGAAGCAGGATTCCCTTAAACCTCCACCCGAGGAAGGTACCAAACGCAAGCCCAAGTATCCTTGCCTTATCTGTGATGAGGATCACTACACCAAAGAATGCCCAAGGTAGTCCAAAGTTAGTCGTTTGCTGAAGGGTGCCCCTGGAACTCCAATCGTGCTCAAAGAGCCCTTTCCCTCACAACAAACTCAAATGGTGGTTAATCTGTCTCAATCCTCTTCTCCCTTTGGTTCTCAGGTATTTATGGCTGGGATGATTCCCATCCACATTAGTACCCGGGCAAAAGAATATCCATTGCCTACCGGGAAGGCGCCTGAGGTCCCCTCTAGCGCTCCTCTATCTAGTTCTGGTCCCCTTCATATTGAGCGACCTAGCACTGAAACGGTCATTCGGCCTCCTCCTAAAGGTGTACTCCGGAAATCTTTGTACAACCCTAATGCTCATGCTACTCAGCACTACAACATCATTGAGGACTTAGCCCAGGCTCTGTCAACTATGTATGCATTAGAAGTTCTCCAAAGTAGCCCCTCCCAGAGGAAGTCTTTGCTATCGACCATCAGTGGCATTGGCTCGACTGACTTAGATTTGATTAATTTTGATCTAGACAATCATATACTGAGGCTGCCTCACCAAATTTCCTTCCTTATTCAGGTCATCATCAATTCCAAAACGATTCATCATACTGTCATTGATGAAGGCGCTTCAACTTGCATAATGTCTGTTGCCTGTTGGAAGGCTATCAGTTTTCCGACTCTGAGCCAGTCTCCTATGACCTTGGAAGCCTTTGATGGGAGAGAGTCTCGTCCTTATGGTATCCTCCAACGCTTGCCCATTACATTGGAAGGGAAGACAGTCGAAGTAGAAGTTGTAGTTGTCGATGCTAATTTAACTTACAACCTCCTGTTAGGACGAAGCTAGACCTATTGTCATGGCCTCATCTGTATTTTGTGTCATTCGTTTCCCTCATCAGGGGAATATTATCACCGTAGACTAGCTCTCCTTCTTCGCCTCTTCCTCCGATGGCAATGTGTCATTCGTGGAGCATACCTCAGTTCCGCTTGAGAGTATGGGAGCTGGACTCTTTAAAGATCCTGCCCTTATGTGTGTTTTTTCACTCCCACCTCCCAATATCATCCCCATTAACATGATTTCTCTCCACTCTGATCCGTGGGTTCTTCCCCCTCCTGATCAGGTTGACTCCTGGGGCGATGAGATGCCGTTGAGTCCTGTCGAGCTCAACTACGTCGAAATTGTTTCTGCATCGGCTCCATCCTCTGAACCTGCTCCTTTGAGCAGAGCTCTCGACTCGTACGTACAATCTCCTTGGCTGGGAGATACTGCTTCTTCAGACCCGTTATAGGAACTTTTTCCTTCTGATGAAGCAATCATCGAGACTATGTCTTTCGAGGAACCTCCTTGGGTCGATCATCACAATTGTTCCTCATTTCTCCCTACCCATTGGGAAATGCTTGCTTGTCTTGAGAGTTTTGCCTCGTGTTTCCCCTTTCAACCTCTTCAGTCACCTATTCAAATCTATCAAGTGTCTTTTGAAGGGAATATGGGGAACATCATCCAAACTCATCCTGTCGACATCTCTGTTAAACCAGGGATTGCCGAGCATATCCATGTTGGAGTAACTTGTACTTCGGAGGAGATTCAACTCTATACAGGTCTTTTTCGTGAATTTCGTGACGTGTTTACCTGGTCTTATGAAGAGATGCCTGACAACGATCCCAACATTGTGGTGCATGAGATACCTACCTATCTGGGTGCTAAGCCTGTTCGATAGTGTCTATGCCTCGTGCACCCCCAAAAGGCTGTAGCTATTAAGGCGGAAGTGGAAAAGCTTCTCAAAGCTGGTTTTATATACCCCATCCCACTCACAGACTGGGTCTCTAATATTGTCCCTGTCACTAAAAAATAGGGCACTATCAGGGTATGCGTTGATTATCGTGATATTAATCGAGCTTGTCCCAAAGATAATTTCCCCACACCCTTCATTGACCATCTCATTGATGAGTGTGCCAGGAGTGAAATACACTTGTTCAAGGATGGCTTTTCTGGTTATAACCAGATTAATATCACCCCCGCCGATCAACACAAGACCGCCTTTATCCTTCCGTGGGGAACTTTTGCTTATAAGAAACTCCCTTTTAGTTAAAATAATGTTGGTGCCACCTTCCAACGCGCAATGTCATGTGAATTCCATGATATTTGACACATTGTACAACCTTAATTGGATGACCTTCTAGCTCATTCGGTAAGGCGTCAAGACCATCCCACCCACCTTCACGAAATTTTTCTCCCTTGTAGACACTATTGTATCCGACTCAATCCCCATAAGTGTGTCTTCTGCATCGAGTCTGGCCGACTTCTCGGGTTCATCGTCTCCCGAGAGGGTATCCATTTGGATCCTCTTAAAGTTGAAGCCATCCTGAATCTCCCTCCCCGTGCTTCTTTGCAGCAATTGTAGAGCTTGCAAGGAAAAGCAATTTTTTTACGAAGATTCATTTTGAATTATGCCGAAGTGACTAAGGGCTATACGCGACTATTGAAGCACGACACTCCTTTTCATTGGGATGCCGCCACCCAAGAGTCGCTCGAGCACCTCAAGGCACTCCTTCTTTCTGCTCCTCTGTTACGTCCCCCTGACTATCATCGGGACTACACTCTTTACTTAGCCGCTGCTGATACCACTATCGGCATGGTTCTCGTTCAAGACGATGATGATGGCATTGAACATGTCGTTTATTATCTTAGCTACAACTTACTTAATACGGAAACTCGTTATGTCCATGTTGAGACGTTGGCATTGGATGTTGTTTGTGTCGTCCAATGTTTCCGCCATTACATACTATTGCGTACCATGACGGTGATTTCTGATTACAACCCGATGACGTACATTTTGACACGTCGGTTACTAGGGGGCAAATACTCGAAGTGGATTGTTATCTTCTAAGAGTTTGACTTGGAGTTCACCACTGCCAAGTCTAAGAAGTACCTCGTCTTTGTTGAGTTGCTTTGCTCTCTGCCATCTGTTACCATAGCCTCTCGGCTAGAGGATCATATTCTGGATAAAACTCTGTTCTTCATCAGCACCCTCGACCCTTGGTACGGGGACATTATTGTCTATCTCCAGACGTCCTCCTTTCATCCCAATTTGTCCAAAGACGCTCGGCGATGGATTCGCCATCAGTCTCAACCTTATCGCATTATTGGAGACACCTTGTATCGACTCAGCAGCGATTCTGTCCTCCGCCGATGTTTAACACTCGACGAAGCCGAACGAGTTCTAAATGACTGCCATTTTGGTGCCTATGGTGGTCACATGTCCGGATATTCCACTTCTCAGAAGATTCTCCGTGCTGGTTATTTTTGGCCCTCCATCTTTAAGGATTGCATTCATGCCGTCCATTCTTGTCATGAATGCCAAATCTACCAACAGAAAATGTGCACACCTCCTGCTCCATTGCACCCTGTTGTTACTGTTGGCCCTTTTGCCAAATGGGGCATTGATTATATGACCTGTAGCCCTTGATCAGCTCGGGGCATGGGTATATCATCATTGCTGTCGATTATTTCACAAAATGGGCCGAGGCGATGCCTACACTATCTGAAGATGGTCACACAGCGGCACAATTTTTGTTCAATCATGTTATTTCATGATTCAGAGTCCCTCAGGCTATTGTCATTGATCACGGAAAGCATTTCCATAATCATATGATGACTAAATTAACCACCCAGTCAGGCCTGCGGCATGATAGCTCGACACCATACTATCCTCAGGCCAACGGTCAAGTGGAAGCTATCAACAAAGTTCTAGTTACAATGCTTCAACGTACCGTCGGCATGCACAAGTCCAACTGGCATTTGATGTTGTTCTCTGCCTTATGGGCCTACCAAAATTCAGTGAAGGATGCCACTGAGTTCACCTTATTCCAATTGGTTTACGGTCTGGAGGCTACCCTTTCGATTGAGTGTGAGATCCCTTCTTTGAAATTAGTTGTCAAATTACTCCCCCACACTACTCTGGTAGAAGAACGCCTTCTCTACCTAGAGAAACTAGACGAGACCCATCGACTAACCTCTCTAGATATTGAAGCATAGAAGAAGAGAGTGAAAATTCACTTCGCTTATGCTGTTCATCCTCATTCTTTTGTTGAAGGAGATTTAGTCATGCTTTATGATCAAGCGAATGATAAGCTGGGGGTAGGAAAATTCGAGCCTATGTGGCACGGGCCTTATATTGTAAAGCATGTTTTGCAAAAAGGGGCCTATGAGCTAATTGATTATGAAGGGAACCCTCTAGATAAGCCCCAAAATGGGCTTTATTTGAAAAAATATTATGCATGAACCCCATGCACTCTGATTTGTACATACGTGTGGTGTGTGGTGTGTGTGTGTTAGCATGTTTTTTGCTTAGTGTGTAGGCATGATTGCCGCTTATTGTGTCTTTCTGCTTCACATGTAGATGTTTGGTGCGCCTTACATTGGTTTCACTGATGGTGCCTGCCATAGTACACGCAACTTGTCTTCTGCGGCATGGGTGATCTACGATCCTCACGGTGAGTTAGTAGACCTTCAAGGTGTTTGTCTGGGTTGTACCACAAACAATGTCGCTGAATATAGTGTTGTTATCAAACTACTGACCGAGGCTATCAACCTCAGAATTCATGCATTGGTTGTGAATCTGGACTCTCAGCTTGTCGTCCACCAACTTAATGGGCATTATTCCGTCAGAGATCATCGGATTTTAAGGTTGTATTTACGTGTCAAGTTGTTAGAAAGGAATTTTTATTTCATCACATATCAACACATTCCAAGACGATTAAACACGTTAACTGATGCATTAGCCAATTATGTATTAGACAGACATTTACATAACATGTAATCAAAACAGCATACAGAAGCATTTAAAACACAATAATAAACCATAGGAACATGTATATATATATATATATATATATATATATATATATATATATATATATATATATATATATATATATATATATCTTGTGGCACACTGAGGTGCCCAAAAAATAAATGTATATGTCCAAATAGAGTCTGTGCTCTCTATACATTCGAGACACGTGTCTCTAAAAAAATCAGCAGGATAAAACCTAGGTGTCTACTGTGGTGTGTTGTGCTCCCTGTGGCAAACAACTACTCATGCAACTCGTCTCAATAAACGGCGCAGCCTAGGAATCACTCCTACTGTGTGGATCTGGAACTCTATGGGGACCTCCTTGATCCCCATCTAATCTGGGACACCCGTCGTCATACCCTCAAGATTGCAAGCCACTGTCTCTATCAAAACATCACCTGGAGGAGCCAAGGCTAGCATTCTGATACCCTCCGTGTCCCTCCATGCCTCTGGAGCTAGCCCTATATGTCTCACTAGTCCCACATCTGCAAACATCATAGAGTTCCTAATTGGGACGTATGCATGAAAAAATCCAAAAACATTATAAAAGATAAAAATACGAAAAAAAAACAGCATGATCAAGTGCCTTACCACCATCATCCCACTGCTCGCCAGGAGGTAGCTACATATTGGGATCTCCATGGAAGTCCATCCAAGCATATGGCCAGTCCTCAACAAAGATAGTTTGGCACTCCAGCCACTCATGGAATATCGCTCCCCATGATACTGGGCATCTGCCACCTCCTCGTGGCATAATGTGAGCCCACCGTGTGATCCTGGGCTCTCGTGGTTTGGGTGCATCCAAGACCATGTCCTGTAACTGCAGTGCTGACACTCGCTCCAACATGAGCGAGATCAAGATGGATCCATAACCAAACTGCTTCATCTCTCCTTGACGATAGTTGTTGAGTTGTCTCTTCATATTTGTTGTCACTGTCTTCGCCTAGTTAAACATGGTTGAATTAAGGCATTCGAGAGCTAACCACAGATGAGTCTTCGATGCCTCATGTTGGGCCTGGGAACCCACTGCCCTGGTTACCATGAACAAAACTGCACAGAGGACTATGTCTTCTACTGTCGGGATTGCCACCTTCCCGCTCTTTGACTTACGTGCCCGAGGGCACACTCATTCCATTAACATCTCTAGTGTCTCGCCCCTAGGGCATTGGCCCTCTAAGATTGGCCTCTCACCTCGACGGGACAATCTGGTCAAAAAGTACATATTTGTTGCATCAAACGTGATATCTCAACCTCGGATTATGAATTTCCTGTCTATCGAGTTCCATGCATGGATTATTAGCTCTAGTAAATTGGGTTGGGCCTGAAGATGTGGAGTTAGGAAGAATTTTAGCAATCCACATTCATGTAGAGCGTTTTGACACCTACCATTAGCAAAAGCCTCCTCATCATTGGCATCATGAACTTGCTCCTGCGAGACAAAAGCCATAATGCCCTGCATAATGAAAATAAATGAATTAGAACTTCGGTCATGAAATTTGATCCATAATTTGCATAAAAACATAGTTTTGTGTCGCCATCGCGACTGTTTTTAAAGCAGTCGCAATGATGCGAAGTTCATAGTTCAAATTTTTCACGTTCAGTGCGGAAGTACGCCATATTCTCGCGATGATTAGGGCGTGTTTAATGTAAGTCACGCTCGGTCATCGTGGACCTGAGTGGTATACCCACGATGACTGAGCAGCAGATGGAAATTCAAAAATCTGCTCAAACTTCCATGTCGAATGATCAAATGCATAAAAAAACCAATGAAATGAAGCGCAGGAGAACGACTACCTACTCGGTCGAAGTTTCACGGTGAACCACCAACAGGTGAGGCCGCAATCAGCTCGAGAAGTTAGCACTGGTTGGCACTCCAAAATATCCAACAGTGAATTGTATAGTGCAAATGGTAAAAATTAATTGGTTTACCCCCCTTTTATAGTAATATTTTGAAAATATTTTAAAATTTTCAATTTATAATGTGAGTTTTTACCATTTTTTGCATGGTTAAGTTGGAATTTTGGTTTTTAAATATGTTTCCACATTATTTATGTTGAATCTATTTTACGTTTGACGTGTTTTTTGCAGAACAACAGGTGGTGGAGTTACGTGTGCACTTGGTCTGTAAAGTCATCTTTAACATTCTTTTCTGACTCAAAAAATGAAAAGATAGCCAAGTTGTTCCTTTTCACTCATTAAACGAAATGAGAGGTGGTATACTTTAAGCTCTTTTCCGACTGTGTAAATGAGAAAAGATTGTCAGGCTTTTGTCGTTTCAAGCTCGTTATTGGTTACGAAATGACGCGGTTTCGATCACTTTTCTACTTTTTCGGGTCGAGATCACTAATCACGAAAAGTATTCCTTGACCGTAATGGTCAAGCGGTTCTTTTGAGTATCGTTTTATACTTTTTTGGGCTTGAGAGACACAACTTTATGAAAAAGGACCCCCCTAGAGTTTTCTTTTCCTTGTCTTTTTCAAACTCCCTAAACATGAAAAAGACTCTGAGCTTTGCCTATGTCAGACTCATTAAACCCTGACGATATTGGACTCGTCACCATGATGAGACTCGAGCTTCTCCTCCCTAGGGCTCTTTAAACTATTACTAGGTTGGATTCAACCAAAGGATGAACTTATATCACAAGCACATACTATCCCCTTCAAGCTTGTTTTCAAAACTAATTGGGGTACTCGCCAGCAATGGTGGGGGAAAATTTGGAAATCATCATTGATTGTCTATGGCAGCTAGTCACTCTTGAACATCGACACTTCTGCTTCTTGTCGGGTTGGGACATCCATACATCATCATTTGGCCTTCCGCGGGTTTGGTTTGTCATTTAGCCTCATTCCATCTGATCCATGCTGTCTCCATTAAGCCTCTGATCCTTTGGTACCTGAATGCTTCCACCCTTTGGAGTCGTCTCACCGACATGTTCAAGAGTATAATCCTTCTGCAGTTTACATCCTTGCCTTTTCCTCTGATACTTCGTTTCACCATCTACCACTTGTTCCTTGTCTCATGTCGTTGGTGGTGGAAACATTATGGCCCTCCTGTGACGGATCGTCTCCTGTCGACTTCAGCGCATTATCCAGGAGATTGATCTAGAGACCCCTTTTGGTACCTTAGAGCTTGCATGCCTCAATGGCAAGTTCTTTGCACCTGACGGTCAACTTACATCATTGGTTGCTGATTGGGTGATTCCACAAGTGTTTGACTTCAGATCATTCTTCACACTTTGTGGATTGTACTGGACAGTACCTTGAAAACCATTGGAATCATTGGTGGTTTCTCTCACGCTTGTTAACGGTTTACATCATCGACCGGTAATCAAGCGATTTTCTATCATGCTCAACTTTAGCACCTTTATTCACATGTTAGAATTTGTACTATGATTGGTTGGGTTCAAGACCCCAAACTCAAATCACATATGTTCAGTCTGCGTGGATTGGTTGACGATTACATGACTCATTGATGGATGGTTGCGACCATGCCTGAGTCTTTATGGATGGCTATGACCATACCTTCATCATTATCATGGTCTCATTAGCTAGATGGCTGCATCCATACCACAGACCTAGTTCGTATGTCTTTTGGATGGATGCATCCATGCCTAGACTACATGTATTTCACTATCAGAGATATCAGTTGTACTTGCACCTACAAGTTTTTCCAGATGGTGTTCCAGCTCAGCTAGTTTTGTAAAGCATTTCACCCCTCCCACTCTCTCGAGCTTCATACTTTAGGGGGCATGTGTTACACAGTAATTTGTCACTATCTTCACTCCTAGTCCATCTACTGTGTCATGTGTCCAAGTCAAACATGCTCATGCTGAACAAATGCTCTCTTATGCTGCCAATTGACCCACTTTTCCTAAGTTATCTGCCTCATCGCAATTATGGGATTAATATACACGCTGAAAGGTGCTTCTAAATAGTCCATCCGTGCTTCTAGCACCGAAGTACATCTGATTCCCGCGATGGCCCGAATTCATGCTCCAACGCGAGGTTTCTTATTCTCTTTATTGATGATCTAACTAGCTAAACGGCTAACTCGCGATGTCAGCGCTAAAGCTTAGTTATGTACCTGTGATGATCCAGATTGGGTGAATTTGTTCCAACAGTCAGCCTTCTGGATGACTTCAGACATGGTTGTTGGCATAGGTTGTGTCGCCCTTCCTTCCCTAGCATGGCAGTTCCGTCAATTGTGCTACCTTCCTTGGTGATAAGCTCCCTCTTCCACCTTTCATGGAGACTACTTCTCCTATTTAAACACTCACCTTTGATATGATCAGGTAGTTGGTAAATTCTTGGATTGAGTAGTGCTATTAGTAGTTTTGATAGATAGCTGGTGTGAGTGTGATAAGTGTGAGATTGTTGATAGCTTGGGGAAGGTTATGAAGTGCCCTTGATTTCATGCCAAACTTATGAGTGAGAGAGAGACCTTTGTATGTTGGGAGATCCATCTTCAAAGAGTGAATTCTTGAACAACATGCTGGTTGGATTCCTCTGAGAAGGCTTGTGACGTCAAGACTCTGGTTGTAAGCTTGCTCTTATTTCATTATTAATACAATCAATGATTTTTTTCTATGTCGTGTATGTAATGTACTTGATAGCTCATGACTTCTTGACTTTTTAAAATAGTTCATTTTTGTTTTCTGGTTATGTGTTTTGTTGTATTTCCTTTGCATTGTTTCAGGTTGATTACTCATTGAGGAGAAGGAAGCAAAAGCTGGAGCAGCACAACGGAACTCCATCGACCACTGGAAGAGGTATGCCTCCAACTATGACTGTTTAAGGAAAGCTATTGTTGATTTATCCTTGTTTGTGACTAAACCCACTTTAGGGCTAGAGGGGTTGCCTCTATCTGTAGAGGGAACACTTTCTTGCATCACATGGTACATTAATAATTCCAATGAAAATTTGAATGCAGGGATCACGGATATCCAAGCTACGCTAGAAAAATAATTTAGCAGGCGAAAATCAGAGACAAATTCAATCATTGGGTTTAAGGAAATTGCGATGCTTCCATATGAGACCCCTTGGGAGCTAGATCAGAGACTAAAGAGTAAGATCAATGAAGCTAATATGACCTTGACAGATGAACAACACTGCATCTAAGGAACGCTTTGTTACAATAGAAGCTAACCACTCAGGCCAAGGCATTGGAGATGGCGACGAAACTGCATGAGACCCTAATATAAGATCCTAACCAGGGAGTTCAATAGATCCACGCAGAGTTTCAAAACTTGTGCCTTGAGATGTAGAGTTTGAAACAAGACAAGACGACTCACCTAAAAGCGAGCAAGGAGGTATGGTTCATAAAGTGCAAAGGCCAGGGACATGACAAGGACCACTGTCCAGTGTGCACAAATTACCTGGTGGGAGGAGGACCAATGCCATTGAGACTGGAGGTACAAACAGGACGAAGCGTCATGCCTACATTATGGTGTTAAATTTTTCAGATAGGAGGGAAGCATGCTACAGATAACTACCATCTATTACAGAAGTATACCCAGAATTCCCAACAGTTGTTATTTAATTTCTACAGATTAGTAGGCCATGATGAGCATACCTGTAGAAGTTATGAACTGATGATGGATCAGACTCCTACCTACAGAGTTCAGATCGAAACATGAGCCCTCGATCAAAATGTAAGGATGGCCCGCACTAGATTTTAGGGATGCGGACGACACTGAGGTGGAATGGGAATAGGAAGAGGTCGTGGACAGCTGATATGTTACAATTACAAAGGGCCAAGGCATCATGCCCATCATTGTACAAATCCAACGAGACTATTGTGCTTGTAGTGTACGCAGTTTGATCATGAGATAGAGGATTGTCCCACAATGATAGCAAGGTTGTGTGCTAAGGGAGCACTCCAAACTTCCCCAACTCAGAACCTGCAAATGATGAGGTATGAGCCGTGCAAGGAAGACTTGAATGTAAATATGGTGCTCCAAAGTGGTATCATGACAGGCGATGACAAAGGTAAGTAGTCCAAAGAGAGTGCCTGGGTTCGCAAGGCTCCAACAGAGGAACCAAAATTTGATTTAGAGTGTGCTAAGGAGACATTCCTGGAAGCTAAGAAGAACTTCGCGAATGACTCCACTTTAGGAAGTAAAGACAAATTGGAACCATAATGGAACCTTCAATGCTCACTACATTCTTGGAGACATGCATGAAGCTGTTGCACGACAACAAGGTAGTGAAGGGGCTACAGGAAATCATCACTAGATGTGCCGGGACTACGCCAGGAGAACCGTGCATAGTCCGAAAGCTCAAGAAGCACACGACGTGAATAGGAATGGAGATGAGAATAACTGCACAGATTGGGGAATATGAAATGGATCAAGTGATTCTAGATCTATGGTCGAACATGAACGTCCTGCCAAAGCAGACATGGGAGTGTATGGGTAGGCTTGCACTGCAATGGTCACCTATCAAACTGTGAATGGCGAACCAACAAAAGATCCTACCTATGGGGATATTACAGGGGATCACAATAGATATCGAGGGAGTGAGTGTGTTTGCAGATTGTGAAGTGATAGAGATTGTTGATGATAGCAATCCCTATCCCATGCTATTGGGTATAGATTGGGCCACTAACATGAGTGGAGTGATAAGTCTAAAGAGGCGCAAAATGATTTTTGAGAAAAAGTCACTGCATGTAGTGGTACCATTAGACCCTCTAGAAGGATCGCGCTACACAGAGCTAGTGCGTGACTCTGACGTCGATGATGATCTAGATTGTATATCTAAGATAGCTACATGGGAGAAGGACTGGGTAAATCCAATAATGGATGACATAATCTCGTGGTAGCGTGAAATATCCTACACCTCAGATTCAGATGAAGAAATAGAATGATGGTAGAACCGATTACATGAGGTAACCATGCTCCACTATAACATGATGACAAGTTCATTGCGTTGCATGACCACAAAAGTTAAAGACCTGCCTATGTATGACGAGTTGAACGAGGTGGATGATTTTCTGAAAAAAATTGTAACAGAAGTACTGGAATAGAAGCGTTTTGACGCTCTAAAATGTGTACTACATGCTACGCCCACAAGATGGTGGGGTACACACCAAAGGAGTTTTGAGGACTAGTGCGAATGCAAAAGGATGATGCTCATGCAGTTTGGAAAGCCTTATATGTAGATGAAATCCAAGTATGATGGATGGAACAGCCTATGCCTCCACATCTCCAGATGGGTACAAGCGTATGGTGCAAAACCTACATGAATGCACACCGTCCTCATGATAGGAAACATGACTAACAAGTATGATAAGACCAAGCACACCAAAGATTATCTGCATGGAAGCCTTTGACAAAGTATGTGAAGTACTAAACACGATCCACCATGTGAAACACACTGAGTGGGACCTACGCATACCAATGGTTCTATGGGCTTAGAGGACCATGTGCAAAACCCTGACCGCACGAGCATTTCCAAAGCTGAAGTATGAAGCAGATGCTGTAATCCCTATGGAGCATGTGAAGCCTAGACCATGCAAAGTAGCACCAGTAGATACTATGGTTCACGAAGACAGGAAAGGAGGGATCACATAGTTGCAAGGAATAGAATGGATGGGACTTGAGGAAGAAATCCAATAGAGAAACCTTAGACTCCACAACCTTGAAGAAGAAAGGGTACGGTTAAGGAGGAAAAGCGATTTGATGGACATGGAAGTCAAGAAGATGGAGGATGAAATAAAGAAATATTTTTTTGGTAGAAAGACCAAAATGGTAAGGCAAGAGATGTTCGATCAAGATGATGGATTTAAGACCTATTACCTCGAATTGATCAGTCTGATGCCTTGGCTTGGATTGCATATTTCTTAAGCATAGTGACCAGGATAGCGTGTTGCAGATGGCGAAGTGTGAGATGCCGACCATAACAATAAAAGGTGGGGATTCTCTAGGAACCATGACCGAGGACCAGATGGAACTCTATACAGGTGGTGTGGCCACCTAACTAGCTGAGGGGGGGACAGTCTTAGTGCTCCAGGTAGTTGCAAGGGAGTGAGGGACTATAATATATTCTTCTCAAGAGCTGTGCGATTTTGGACATGTGCGCAGAAGCAAAGAGTCACAAGGTCTGTGCTCGCGCATGAGGGGTTGCGCTACCACGTGGGTTGGCCAGAAAGTGACCGTTGAAGTCACTATTTATAATGGGATGCTTGACTTAAGGAAAAATGGAGTGTGTGTTGGAATTTAAGATGCAATTTATTGGCAAGATTTTGGAAAATATTCCACTAAGAAAGCATTAGTGAATCAGATTTGTGGGGAACATTAGAATTCAAATTCAAAAAGCGCTATAAAATACAAAGAGTGGCCCAGCAAACAACACATGGTCATTTGTGAATTGAGCAATCAAGAAGAACCCTAAGTATTTTGAGTTGAACGTTGATTAAGCCCCTAAATTAGCGAGTAATAGTTTTTTTCACAGCTACAATGGCAGCTACAAAGGATGGTATGGGGATAGAAAAGGTGACCACCGACGAGGCCACGCAAGCCCTAACTATGGAGGATATTCTAGAAGGTGTCAAGATTGTGGCAGAGATCCCAAAATCACTGCACACGCCAAGACCCAAGAAGGATAAACAAGCAATGGCTCCCATATGCGTGTCCCCACAAAATCGGCTATGTAGCAAACTGTCGATGATGGAGAAACAGAAAGCTCTCACTATAGAAACAGACGAAGAAGAATAAGATCTGCAGGCCCTTATTATCATAGAGGAAGAAGATAAAGGCATGGAGGTGGATATTCAACCTATGCACTCTGTTATCTCAAAATCTAACCCTGGAAGGCTGCAAACCAGGAAGACCTCAAGTAACTATTTCAAACCTACTTTAGGTTGAGGCTTAGCCTCCTCAACCTGAGAGGGCTCTCTCAAAAGGGTTAATTATTTTTCAATTGTGATTAAGATGGCTAACTCTTGTGAAATGAATATAAAATATGAATGGTGGAAACACAATTAAAATCTATCCATTGGGCCTATGGAGTCAGCATCATTTCAGTATGACAATGGTTTCAACCTTATATAGAAGTTAGGGTATTCAACATTCAACACATTCAGAACATACCAAAACATATAGGACCACGCAGTCTATGAATGTATACAGGAAGTTAGAGCACCATAAGTGAATTCTAAGTGATTACACATTCATAGCACTGAAAATGTTAGGAAAAGAACAATACAACACATTCTGAACATCAAATCCCTCATGCGTCCTGAGAAGTAAAGCCAAACTTGTATTACTAAAACAGAGTCTTTACATAAGCCAAATATCAGAGCTTTTTTTTATAAATTTCCAACCCTTTGTACATTGCTCTTTCTCCTATTTATATAGCTCTTCTACCTGATTGAGATTCCTCCTCAAGCATGAGGGGAACTTGAAATATACTTCTAATGACACCTATTCGACTTTTAACTGCGTATTAAATGTAACAAACTTCAACTAGACTTTCTAGAGATCTAAATCAAGTAGGATTCTAACACCATGTTATGCTAATAATAGCCTTGATTACAATGGTTCTCGTTCTTTGACATCTGGTCCCCTTTTAGTTTGGTTGTGATGGATGTTCAAGGCTCCATGCTGGTCTTCAATGCCACATCTTCTCCATTGTCCTGAAACATAGGAAACTACCCTTGCTCATCGGTCTTTAGTTTGCCTTACAATTTTCGAATCCACAGAAGCATGTCCTTCATCTTTGATTATCCAAAATGTAACAGATGGCCACGTCCTTGATGTGTTGTCCACCTCCTTTATGTGTAAAGGCAAAAACTCTTTCAAGCTGTTTTGACATATTTTGAACGGTGGTAAATGTGCTCACTTTATGACAAAAATTTAAAGTTGGATTTGAATCCATATTTTCTCCACCTGTCTTAACCTGGTTGAATGTTGAAGCTTCAGATGATGCCTTATATATATTCCCCTTTCAAAATTTCCCACTTATGTTTCAAAACCGGTTGATTGATATTGGATTATTTAGCTTCAACAGTTTCGTAGCGCGCTACGAAACTGTTGAGCTCTAGTCATCACCTTCAGCAGTTATGTAGCGCACTACGAAACTGCTGAGTTGTTTCAAAAATCACAGTTTCAACCCAAAACTTTGCTATTTGAGCACTTTGCTGTTAAAACATTCTTGCAACTGTTTCAATACCTTCCAAAACTGAATGGGAATGATTGGAGAGATTATACCAAGCAAAACTATCAAAACTTTGAAATATATCCTTACTTGAAGTGAGTTTTCTTTATGGAGATCCTTTTTGCTGGTTCAATTGAATCTTTAAGTCTTCAACTTGTTTCTTCATTACTTTGATCCCGGACCTAAGATTTGTATTGACTTATCTGATAAATTGAGTTTCTTTTATTGCAGGAGTAGTCTAGCTACGGAATTGAACATTAAAATCAAACACTTCAGGAATTTGAAAAGTTTGGTCCTCCATCAAGCCTGCATTTGGTTAAAATAAGCCTCCTTAGCTGCAAATTTCCTAGCAGCTTTCTTTAATCTAGCAATCTCAAAGTTGGCAGATTCCAATCTCCTTTTCAAGTTTTCCACACTGCCTTCTTTTTGAGTGGAAACTGTTTTGCCTTTATCCTTTCTTTCATGAGGCCGTGTCTCCTCCCCTGTTTCATCTGCCCTTGGCAGCACCTCCTGTACTTGTTTGAACTTCCTTGTTATGGGTCTCCTGGGTTTGAAAACAAATTGTTCAGCTTGATCATCAAACTTGAGTTTCTTTGAGGCTTTGACCTTCTTAGCCTTCTCTTTTCCTTACTGTATCAAATTAGCTTGAACTAGTGGGGACTCTTCAATGTCAGTTGCTTGCAATAAATCATTTAAATCTCCCTTTGAAATAGGAATTTCTTCAATAGCCACTGACTTACCCTTTTCTTTTGCCACTTGGCTCCTCGTTCTTCTTCTTTGAACTCCTCCACCTGTGCTTGATTCATGTGCAGTTTCTTTGACCTGAGTTTTTTCTTTAATTGACTACTGGGGTGTATCCTAAATAGTCAGTGGATTAGTAGACTCTCCGACTTGTTTCCTTGCTATTAACTTTGAAACCCTCTTGGCTCTTGTTTCTGCTTGATAACTGGTTGTTGTTGAAGGTTCCTTTGCCGCTTGAGGGCTGAGATCGGTCTTGCTCTTGAAACCGGTCATGAATATGAATGTGTCCTAGTCTCTGCCTACCCTCTGGAGTTCATGCAGAACCATTAACTTAACCAAGCCATGGTGGAATAGTGAAGTCTCACAGACTTCTTTTCTTAGTTGCACCTTGTCACACATTTTACTTAAACTGCAGAATAGATAAAAAGGTAGATCAATAGATGTCTTGCCTGTGAAATGCAACAGAAGTTTGAAATGGTATGAATACACTTTGTTATATCTTCCTTCACATGTTAGGTACTTCTGTATACAGGTGAGAAAATAGGCATAAGATTCTTTGACATAACTTCTAGGAACAGACTTGCTCAAATATGAGTTAATGAACTCTTGCTTTAGGAATTCTTTGCATGGGTTCATGTCGAATTTGAAATTCTTGAACCAATTTTCTTGCCCTCTGGGAATCTCTGTAATTATGGATATCATGTCTGGTGAAACCTGCAATTCCAGCATACCCACCTTTGAGTTTAATCCTGTGAAATTCAGTGCAAATTCTTTAGTCACTTGTGCATGACCTCCCTGGAGCTTCTTGCAAAAATTCCAACATCCAGCTTGTTTAAATGCCTGTTCGACCTCTCTGTTCTTCAAGGTTATATCCAAACCTTTAGGCTCGTTTCTCAAACATTTGCCTGATCTGTGGTCTTTCCTTTCTGCTGATCCCTCCATGAAGATTCAGTGACCTGTATGCAGGAAATGCTAGCGCTGCTCAAACTGCAAACTCTGCCTCACTTGAATTTCTGCCTCGCCTGATAGCTGCCTCGCTTGATTTGCTGCCTCGCTTGATGACAATGTTTTTTCAAATTGAAATCTTGCAGATTTGTTTCTCATGCAAGGTTTACAATCATCATTAAAACTTGTGCATATCTGGCTTTCCTTGGAACTTGTATTCCGTGTGTACCAACGTACCTAGTGGTTGTGATAATGGAGATAGGTGGTTGGACGTGATATGTGGAGTGCATGAACTGACAATGAACGACGCAACCATAGATTAACTTAACAGATTTGACAGTTGGGAAAGATTCGCTGCGGAATGCACGAATCTCTGATTTCGCAGTGCGGTCAGCGTCAATTTTGAATTATGCGCTGCGAAATCACCTAATAATGTATCGCGCTATGAAAACACCTAAAGGACTATTGCGCTGTGTAATCACCTAATGGACTTTTGAGCTGCGAAACTGCTAAACAGGATTAATGCGCTGTGAAAACACTTCAGAATGGTTACATGCGCTATGCAATCACCTAAAAAGGCTTTGTGGTACATAATGATTTTTAAAACAAACTGACACATGGCTATGAGATCAGTGATGAATGAGGGTGACCAGTGATAGATGAGAATGCATGCTTGACTCACGACCTCCTAAGATTCAGACTCTAAGGAAAAACGAAATCAAACTTAGACTAACACTGACCTTTATCATCAAGCTAGTATGAGAAATTTTGGCATTAGATTTCTTAAGTGATAACAACGTCCATCAACAAAGAGCCTTATCCAATTAGAATTTCTATTAATCGGGAAGTGGCAGAGCAGGTGTTAGACGGGTGGCAGAAGGTGGAATATGTATAGTTAATTATTAGTATGCCATTGATTTCAAACCAAAAGCAGCCGAAAATCAACTGTCAGTTAATTAATTCAAATCCCGTTTTGTTTTCTCGCAACTTGCAAAAATGGGCTCCAAAGAATCGAGAATTTCTCCCAAACCGCCACGAATTTCTTAAAACGATTTATGAGTTATCTAATTGACCCTACTAACAAAAAAACCCATGTTTTATTTTTTCCAAATTCGCCTCCGTTTGGCCAAATTGTGCTCTCAAAGTTTGACGTTTTTCTCTGTTTACATTTTTCCTAAGTTGTTGCGTTCAGCCTATAAAATTTTTGAATTAGAGGTAGGACGATACAATTTTGTGCATTCTCTACATTTACCATACATGTTAATAAGGTGGTTTTGTAAGAAAAGTTCTTGCTTCAATCCAATTTTTTCAATGCGGCCATGGAGAGTTTTTCCTTCTGGTAATGCCCCTGTCTTGGCGCATCCCTGCAATAGTGATGAATAGGCTTTGGAGTCACATGAAGTGGTTGTTTATTATTGGATGCCTAATGTTTGTTTTTTCTCCTAAATTATCTTTTTTTTCAAAATCCTTCTTCTTGATGTACTTGAAATTTTGATTACAGGATGAAACATAGTTGTTGATGGCAAGATAATTTTGCGAAGAGATGGGCAGGAATATAATGCGAATGACATTTATACTAAAATGGAGAAAAAGGAAGATGCTTCATCGTATAGCATTGTAAATGTTGAAACACATAATTTAGTTGATCACAACTCAGATTGTTCATATTGCAGGTTTTCATTTTTTTTTTTTTTTAAATTAATTTATTTATATATATTTTAATGTTTTTGTAGGTTTGTTTCAAAAATAGGAATGGAGGTTTTCTATTGAGGCCAGCTAGGATTATTATTTTTTTTTTCCTCTGAAATTGTGAAATTTTTATAAGAAGGATTAATGATTTTCAATTTTAGGCAGCAAAGACTTCAAGAAAAACATGCTCAAAACAGGACTTTGACTAAGGTTTTAAGCTCATTTTTTATCAGTCTGGGCTGGGTGACTAGGATAGGATCCATGTCGGGACAATTCTGGAGATGCCCATGTGGTCGGTTTCTTCATTGGACACCTGTAACCTGCTAAACCTTGAAATCAACAACAAAATTCTCAACTAGTTGCGGAATCAGGCTACATTCCGCAGCTAAGTTGCAAAACCTTATTAAAACAGGATACAGTGTTTTGAGGACCACTACAAACCATAACCAGTCAATTTTGGACAGTTGAACCTATCAAAGCAGTTGGGTTTCATTATTATTATTTTTTTTTTTATTGAATCAATTAAAATGATGAAGTTTATTTTGTCTCCTTTTTTTTCTTTTTTTCTTTTTAACATAACAATTCTTTTTTCTGATCCTCCAGATCACACAAAGTGTAGGAGGAGAGCATACTCAAGAATTATTAATTTTTTTACATAACAATCCTTTTTCTGATCCTCCAGATCACACAAAGTGCAAGAGGAGAGCATACTCAAGAATTATTAATTTTTTTTTAGATGTAAGAAATAAGGTCTCCTAATTACACTTCCCCAGCAACGGCGCCAAAAATGTCTAGTCAATTTAACATCTTAAATTGCTCTACATAAATTATCATTCCGGGTATTGTAAATGATGAAGTGTGGTGCACCATATGTGCTTAGTTAACCTTTTCCTTACTTTGTTGTTTTATAGATTTTATTTTGTTTTGGCGTTTTATTTTTGTTGGTTTCCTAAAGTGTCTAATGCAAATGGAAATCCTATTCTAAGGTCTTAAGAATAATTTTAAAGGTCAAGTATGGGTAGAGATTTCAAGACAAGGTTTGTGTCCCTAATGGTAACTTCCAAAACTTAGCACTTCAAAAGATCTCAAAACATGCTATTGATCAAATCAGTACTTGAACAAAAGTGTAAATATGCAGCTACTTAAATTAAACAAAAGATGAAATACTGATCATGAAATCACTGTCTCTGTTGCTTGTCTAAATACAGAAATAAAAGTTAAGTTATTGCACTCAAACAAATAAAAAAGCTGCAAACTAATAAAAGTAAAATAAAATCACATCATTCATAGTTCGATTCCTCGCTAGTTAGTCTCGCTATGGCTTTCGGAGATAATCGTCAATGACATGAGCAATCTGATATCTAATTGCAGAAAAGTAAAACTAAAATCAAATCACAACATTCATAATCTGATTCCTCGCTAATTAGTCTCGCTATGGCTTTCGGAGGTAACCATCAATGAAATGAACAATCCAATATCTAATTGCAGAAAAGTAAACTAAAATCAAATCACAACATTCATATTTCGATCCCTCGCCAGTTAGTCTAGCTATGGCTTTTAGAGGTAACCATCAATGAATTGAGCAATCCAATATCTAATTACAGAAAAGTAAACTAAAACCAAATCACAACATTCATAATTCGATCCCTTGCCAGTTAGTCTAGCTATGGCTTTCGGAGGTAACCGTTAATGAAATGAGCAACCCAATATCTAATTGTAGAAAAGTAAACTAAAATCAAATCACAACATTCATAATTTGATCCCTCGCCAGTTAGTCTAGCTATGGCTTTCAGAGGTAACCGTCAATAACATGAGTAAGTTGATATCTAAACTAACTAACAAAGCAAATGAATAAGACTGAAATCAAAACATAACTGAAATTGAAAAGCTAAAAAAAACAAAGTCAGCAGAGAGGCAAATCTCAGGTCACTATTTGATGCAAAAACATGTAAAGAAAAATTAATCTACAATCAATTGGTTGAACACACTTACATGAATTAAAATTACATGAATGAAAAATCTAATCTATCAAACTTGAAAGCAATCAAATGACATAATGAAATCAAAGCAAAATTACAAAATGAAATATACTCGACCTTACATTCTAATGTGCTCCATGACATCTACTTCACATCTCCTTCCATGTTGAGAACATCAAAGCTTTATTCAAATTCTTTAAAATGACAAAGTACAACAAAGCTCTCCAATGCTTTCCAAAGCCATCTCACAAGCTAACAAGCTTAAGAACTAACAAACTAAGACTTAAGAACTAACAAATAAAGGAGAGAGATCTCCTATTTATACAAAAAGATGAGAAGCCATATCATTAATGAGAGTCCATGAATCTCTCCTTCTACCTCTAGAGTCCTAATCAAAATAGGAACTGATAAGACACATGTCTTCTTAGAGTTACAACATAATTAGGAGATGTGACACATATCCTCATGATCCCATGATTCTTTCCACTCAAATTCGAATTTGGCCTTAGAGTGCCACATAAGGGTCTTCTAGAAGCCTCCTTTCAACCTACACACGTCAACAATCTCAACCCATCTGTTAGGTATAAGCATATGCACATTATTTTCTAATTTTTAACCACAAATTCACTTAAAAGGTTTAGAATTAATAAAGATTGGAAAAACATAAATGTGGCCCAATGATAATGAAAGTGGGATGAATGTGGTGACATAGT
>APFE031028360.1:121503-142208 GCA_000404065.3 Pinus taeda | reverse complement strand
CTCCGCACTGCGCCTTCTGTGGCGCCTCTGTGGCGTCTCCGCACTGCGCCTTCTGTGGCGCCTCTGTGGCGTCTCCGCACTGCGCCTTCTGTGGCGCCTTCAAACTGCGCCTTCTGTGGCGCCTCTGTGGCGTCTCCTGTGGCGCCTCCGCACTTCCGCAGCGGCAGCGCTCGAGAGATCACGCTTCACAGATTCTCTTTCCACTTCACTTTCATATAGATCGAGCTTTTGAAACAATAACCCAATATTTCAAATCTTAAGATATTCAACCCAAAAGCATACCCAAGCCAAATGATCTCCTTTGCATTATATAGGCAAGCTCTTCCTCAAATCATGGACCAATACCACGGGCCAAAACCATAGGATCAAAAACTGTGGGACTAATACCATGAACCAACCATGAAAGTGCGTGAACTTCTCCACATGAAATAAAATTTTCTCAGCATAAAATTCCGTGAACTTTTCTCTACATGAAATAAACGTTTCTTTGCATAAAATTCCGTGAACTTTTCTCTACATGAAGTAAACTTTTCTCCACATAAAATTTCGTGAACTTGAAAATAACTTTGCTGCACTATAATTTATCATCTGAGTGATTTGCCATCAAGGACAACACTTGTCTCATAATGCCAACACATATGACCTTGGTCAAAAGGAAGAGGGGCTGAGTAGTTAACCTTGGCCCTGAGTAACATATAATATTTCAAAACTGTCGACGAAGTGTAGCAGAGGGGATAGGGAGATAAGTCCCAGCCCTCATTTTGGTTTTAATCGAAAACCATTGGAGAGAGGTTTAGGTGGGGGTGGGTATGTGGCACCCTACTTGCGCCTTGCCTCCAGTCACATGGTGTCATATGCCCAAGAACCGAGAGCTAAGGATTTGGTGCTCATGCCTGATTAGCGTGTTTAAATAAAGCAACATTTTACACCTTTTTCAGCAAGATTTTTGCTGCCCCTGTGCCAATTTTACTCTCAACAACCTCCCAAAAGAGAGGATTCATTGCTTGGTTGGGATTTTTTGTCATTTTGTAGGACAAATAGCAAAAAAATGGATATTCAGGCCTAACTTGGTCATTTTTTAGTGTTTTTGAGCCCAAGAAGAGCCTAAACAAGGGGTTTTTGGATGTTCTGGACATAATGGTAGCATTATTTTTTTGATTTGAACATTATATGTTGATGTAATGTACATTTTGAGCATAAAATGGAAAGTGCTAACATTGGAATATGGACCCAGATATGTAGCCTAGGAGGGGTGACCTCTGTCATCAAATTTTTGTTGTGTGATGTTGCTCATGATCTATTTTTCTCTATTTTATTTCTACAAAGCTTAAATAAAAACACTAAGTTTATGTTATTCTGTAACTTGATCCATTACCCATAATACATAAACTTGTTTGCAAAAAATTTCAAGAAACCTTCAAGTTTTTAATTTCATATCAATTTGGTATGAAATCATGGTTTTTTTGAAGGTTTGGTTATGTTTTCAAGTGTTTTTTTTATGCTTACAAGGTCAAAGTTGAAAAGAGGAGAAGGAGTTCTTGATGAACCAAATCCTCAAATTGGTTCAAGGAGGTCACAAAATCCTCAAACTCCACCAGTCATGGCACACGAAGAAGGAAATGAGATGATGTCTAAGGATGAGAGAGCTTTTAGAAAGGCTTTCTATCATATGTTTGAAATGGTGAGAGTGTTTTATGAAGAGAGAACAACAAGATTGCAAGAAGAGAATTGAAAAAAAAAAAGGTAATGCTGGTGATGGGAGTAAGCCTCCACCACCACCTCCTCCTTCACTTCCATATTCACCTCCATCCGCACCTCCTTCTTCACCTCCTTCAACACCTACAAATACTCCTCCTAAATCTCCAAAAGGACATGCTAAGTTTCCTTTTCTTAATATTGATGTCAAGTTTGAATTTCCTATGTATAATGGGGAAGTAAATGTTGAAAAAGGATAACTAGGTTCATCAAATTGAAGTCTATTGTAGGATTCAAAGGATTAAGGATGATGTGACCAAGATCCAGCTTGATTTTCTTCATTTGGAAAGTGCAACTCTCATTTGATGGGAGGCCAGAACTCAAGAATATTTCAAGAGAAGTGGTAAAATTGTCTCTTATTGAAATCATTTTGTAGCTACACTGAGAAGAAAAATTTATCCATTAGGTTACATGCAAAAAAGGAATTATGGATTGGATAAATTTTAGACAAGATAAAGGCTAGAGTGTCCAAAGTTACACACAAGATTTTAGAAGAAAAACTTTAATATTGGGTGTAGATTTGTCTTAACAAGGTACTCTCCTTAAATACATAGGTGGATTACATAGTTATTTGAGGCATACAATTCTTATGTTTATTCCTACCAATATAGATGAAGTATGTGTTCGAGAAACTCATTCAGAAGCAAGAGGCAAGAATGTTCCTCAAGAGACTAGCAAGAAGCCATCCAAATCTGGGGACAAAGGAAAGGGGAAGATGAAAGGAAAATGAAAAAAAATGTTACAGTCAAGAAAGAGTGAGAAAATTACTTGTAAACATTTCTTTAAAGAAGGTCATGATGAATACAATTTTTGGAAACTACATCCAAAAATGAGACCAAAGAATTTTAACAACAAGGGGGAACAAAAGACTACTGCAACAAATCAACAAGATCTGGGATCTGATTCAGGTGATGAAACCAAAATCTCAACCATGGAATGAAAGGTAAATCTTTTATTGCAAGTACCTGTTCTTCTAGTAAGCTTATTGAGTCTCAAAATGATAAATAAAAAATTGAGCTTTTCCATATTAGGGTCATTACAAAACATACCAAAGTTGACACCTTGTTTCATAGTGGATCCCAAGTTAATTTGATTTCTGAAGCTATTTTCAGGAAACTAAACTTAGAAACTACACCCTATCCTAAACCTTACCCTTTGGGTTGGGTATGTGAAAATGCCAAATTGCAAGTGACAAGAAAATGTAAACTTAAATTCACCACCACTTCAAACTTTATTGATGAGGTAGAGCTTGATTATGGAATTGTTTAAGAGAGTCCATATGTGGAATTATTTTAGGGAGTCCATACTTGTATAACCGAAAAGCCATATTTTATCTTCATGAGAACAAATATGATATTTTTAAAGATGGTGTTGAGTATATTGTTCGAGCACATCACAAGAATATGAACTTGTATCTTGTAAGTGTTGGTCAAATGAAAAGGCTTGTAAATGCTAGTAATAATTTTGTATTGTTGATGATCAAATGCAAAGATATTGCTGACTATGAAGCTTTCCAAGGATGCGATTCAAAACTCAAGCATGATTTTGGTTGAAGTGGTTAACACATAGAATAAGATGTTTTAGGAACTTGAAGGGTTTCCTCCTAAAAGAGGAATCCAACATGAGATTCAATTGCAGTAGGATGCATCTCTTCCCAATATTGGCATGTACAAAATGTTAGTTTTGGAGAATGCAGAGATCAAGAAGAAAAATCAAGAGCTGCTTGACAAAGGGGTCATTAGTCCTAGCACATCTCCTTGTGAGTCTCCTATTGTCTTGATTCCAAAGAAGGATGGTACATGGTGCATGTGTGTGTTTTTTAGAGATTTGAACAAAATCATGATAAAAAATCGTTATTGTCTTCCTCGTATTGATGATTTTCTATACCAATTAAAGGATGTTGTCTATTACACTAATTTATATTTGAGAAGCAGTTATCATCAGACAAGGATTGTTGAAGGAAATATTTGGAAGACTTCTTTCAACAGAAAATAAGGTTTGCTTGAATGGTTAGTTATGTCATTTGGGCTTTGCAATGCACCCGCAACATTCGTGAGCATTACGAATGATGTTTTGTGACCATTCCTTGATGATTTTGTCATAGTCTACTTAGATGATATTCTGATTTTTAGTAAGACTCGTGAAGAGCATGTCAAGCATGTGAAACAAGTTTTAGATGTCTTAAAGAAAGATAAATTTTATTTGAAGATGTCAAAGTGTGAATTTGGGAAAACCTCTTTGGTTTATTTGGGTAATATTGTAGGAGGGGGTGAATTGAGGATCGATCCCTCAAAAGTTGAAGTCATTGTGAATTGGCCTAAACCCAACAATGTAACAGAGGTTAGGATCTTTTTGTGAGAAACCTAATATTGGATAAAATTTATAGCTAACTTCTCACTCATTGTAGCACCATTGCAAGGATTGGAAAGTGCTAAACATATATTTCAGTTGGGAGGAAAGCAATAGAAAGCCTTCAATACATTGAAAGAGAAAATTAGTACAACATTAGTTCTTGCACTTCCATATATTAAGTATCCATTTGAGATTCAAACTGATGCTAGTGATTATGCGACGGGAGCAGTTTTGATGCAACATGGTAAGCCTATTTGTTATCATTCTAAAACTTTTACTAATGCAGTAATTAACTATCCAACTTATGATAAAGAGTTGTATGCTTTGGTACAAAGTGTAAATAAATGGAAGAATTATTTTATGGGTAAAGGAAAAATTATTCATGCTGACCATCAATAGTTGCAATATTTTAAATTGCAAACCAAGATATAACAATATATACATTTCATGTGGATGGGATTTATACAATAATTTCAATTGGTAATCATGTACAACAAAGTTATATACAACAAAGTTGATGATATGTTGTCAAGGCCTATTACTAAGCATAACTCAATTTTGCATGAAAGTTATATTGAACAATATGCTCAAGATGCCAATTTTAAATATGTTTATGCAACTTTGATTCAAGGAAATCATGTTGAAGAGTTGGATTATCATGTCAATAACAAGTTTTTGCATCATCTAGGAAATTTATGTGATCCACAGGGTGAAAGAGTTAATGTCATAAGGGAAGCCCACACTTCTCTTATTGTTGGTGTAACAACCTCCTCCCACATTTACCGAAGTAATCAAACAAATCGGCTAAACATGTGATGAATATTTACTATGATATGATTCAACTCCCCATGTGTGAGTTAAGAAAGTGGAACTAACAGAACACACTACATAGGCCTTCTAGACATACTGTAGAACCCCCAGGACCCACCAAAACCTTCCAGGTGGCCATCCTCTAAGAAAAACTAACCTTTTACTATATTAAACCCTCATCCGCTCCAATATCATGGTCATGAGTGTGACTGGAACCCTATAGTCACTCCCACAACATGGGCATGCCTATGACTAGGGACTTTCTCAAGTAGTTTTGTGCCTGCGACTCTAAATTTTGTGCCACTTTTTTAGGGCCAAGGCTCAGGTCACTACCCATAACTCAATGAAACTTACAGAAATGAAATATAACATTAGAATAATGATACAAATGAAATTACTTGAACAAGGAATTGCTTGGATCCCTACTATCCATGACAGGAATTTTGTCAAACATGTCACAAATATGCATTCTACAGATTTAAACAACAAATCTGAGCATAGAGGTCTCATACCTATCTAAGAATCACTAAGAAGCATTGATTCCTCAACACAATAATTAAATTTCCATCTATTATGTCATATATTCATTGTAAATTTTGTGGTTAACAAAAAAATGATAAGATCTATACATGTTCACTGCCATAAAACTCATTCATAACAAACATATAACCAACAAAAATATCAAGGATATAACAGGCATATAAGCCACATATAAACAAGTATATTTACCTGTAAAATACCAAGGAGAAAGGGAGATCTTATTGATGATTGTATAAGCCAAACAAGAATGGGACTTCCACGAACCACATGACCGTACACTAGGCTTGACCAAATCTTTGTTTTAGCTAGTCACCCCCATGGCATATTCCAAGCATGAATGTGGGATCTCATAAATCAAATCAATCAAAACCATCTAGGGCTTCAAGAGGCCAAATCACTTCAAACCTCAACTAGTGATTCCACCTCATGGTTGGACATCACTAACCATCACCATATTGGTCTCTAACTAAGTTGTCTAAGGATCCAAAGTGTTTGTTCCAACCCAGACTTCTAATATAAGTAACTCAACCCACAACTGTTGTTGGGCTTCCAGGACTAGTATCTTAACCCACCAAGGGCTTCTAGAGCATTTGTCTAACCAATTCTTCCATGAATAGTAACTCAACCAAGGTTGTTATAGGGCTTTCAGAATGTTTGTCCAACCAAGGCTTCCAGGAACTAGTAACTCAACCCACAGCCAAAGGAACATGAGAATCAACTAGAAAACAATAGAAAGGATCCCACAACACCATGACTATCTAGGAAATGACAAGGCTAGGCAAGTCCATTATTAATCCAGGCAATCCTCCATGCAAATGACAAATCATAACCAAGAAACCATATGCATATGCCATGCATGCCAAAAATAGTGAGGAAAACATACATGCAACTCGGTACCTGCAAGAAAAAGTTGTTGTAGTTGTTGATCCAGATCTCCTCTTGCGCTTTCCTACTCTTCCTTTGCCTTCTTGCTCCCTAACTCCAAGTATGTGAGACTTCTCCAATAGTGCTCGAAAAAAACTCTAAGTGTCCAAGGGTATGAGAGAGGGAGAATAGATAGAGAGCTCCAAAATTGAATTGACAAAAGGTACCAACTTATCCTCATAAGCCCTTTTATCAATGATACCTCTATTTTCTTCATTTTCCATTATTTTCCTTCATTTTCCTCCTCAAATGCAACCTATGACCTTTCGCCTCCCTTTTCTCCTAATTTCCATTATTTTCATAATAAATGCCAATAAATGCCTCATGCCTTTCCAAAGCCTTTGTCATTGCCTTTGCTAATTTCCTTTGCCATTAATTAATCACAAGTGGTCCAATTCACTATGCTTATTCCCAATATTCAACTTAGAATACGTGTCTCATGACCAAGGTCTTATTTTACCTTTATTAATTTTTACTTGGGTTTTTAACAAGGGTTGCTACAAAACCCTCCCCCTTGGGGGAACACCATCCTCAATGTTCAACAACACCTACAACCACAAAACTGTTGTAAACAAAACATACTTCCCATGGATATTTATAACTTAGCTCGTTGTAGTATTTACAATGATCAACTTGTTGAGAAGCAAACCAACATGACAACATAACAACATGAAAACCATAATGACATCAAACCCATATCTCTTATTGGAGTGTTATAGCACAGCTCATGGTGGTATTTAGATCCAAATACTTATGTACATATACCAAAAAATCATACCAAGTCATGTACCAAAATCTATACCAAAGACATATACAAAAACATTCGCTCAACCAGCAAATAGAGAAGGATACATAGATGGTATATGATCTGTCATATTGCATGTAACTTTGTCAGGCCCAAAGTTCTTGCATTTCACTTTAACCTACTTGATTGCTCGGTTCCGAAGCATGAGCATCTTTCTCTGTAAAATGCACTAAGCTTCCGACTGGAATTCTCCTTTTGGCTCCACCTGCAATACAAACCAGTCAATCACATGATCAACATATTTAACATACTTCTTAAGCATTGACACATGGAAAACATCATGGAATTTCATCATCGGAGGTAGTGTAAGTCGATAGGCTACTAGCCCAATTCTCTCAAGAATCCTAAAAGATCCACAAAATTGGGCCGCCATCTTGGCACATGATCCAATCTGTAAGGAGCTCTTCTTCATCTTGATATGCAAGTGAAACTACTCCTCAACCTGAAACTCCTTAAACAACTTGTTCTAATCTTCATAGTTCTTATGCCTATCCTATGTTTCTTTCATATTCTTCTTGATTACCTTCATTTCCTATTCCATTTTAGCCAACATGTCCAGTCTAATCAACACTCTGTTTACTGGATGACTCTAGCTAATAGGTTTATTACAACTTTGCTTATAGAGTGCCTCAGACAGGCTCATCCTAAGAGATTCCTGATACCCATTGTTGTAAGTGAAATAAACCAGTGGAAGTTATTCTTCTGACTTTCTATGTTGATGCATCACATACATCCCCAACATGTTCTCCAATATCTTGTTGACCCTCTTTGTATGTCCATCTGTCTGCAGATTATTATTTGTACTAAAGGCTAGTTTTGTACCTAATCCTGCAAACAACTCCTTCCAAAACTTGGAAATGAATTTCGCATCCCTGTCTGACACGATATTCTATGGAACACCATGAAATATCACCACATCTCTGATGAACACCTGTTCTACACCATTTAATAAGTATGCAAAATTCACTGGAATGAAGTGTGATACCTTCATCAACCTCTGCACCACAACCATGATGGAATCATGCTCCCTAGATGTCCTGGGAAAACCTGTGATAAATTCCATGGGAATATATACAACATAATATCAAAGTATACATGTTCTGCATTTGTATTTAAAAAAAATGTAAAAGCATACTAGCCTAGACATACTACTAAGAATTAGAAGAGTCTACAAGAGATAGATATTTTGCAGTCAAACCAAGTAATTTCATTTGAGGTAGACACAAAATATTCTTTTCAATACGGCTGAGACGGGCATTTTGTTGTTGAATCTGAAACTGGATAAGCTGAAATTCTTTATCAATTTTTGGAAGAACAAGGTCTCTCTTGGCCAGAATAATTTTAGGAGTGGACAAGGCTCTTTCTACTATTTTTTTCCTGAGCCAATACATAGAAACATTATATTTATACTAGGAATATCGACCTCTGGTATCACTAGGGACTAGATATAATTCCAACCATTCCTCAATATATGAATTTTCTTAAGCTTCCTGTTGGTTCAACTCTGCTTCCCACCCAAAGATGAGATGATGAACTATTGGTTGAGTACCCATTTGGTATGCTTGGGTTGCTTCATGAATGCACTCAAAAGTCATTTTGCAGCCTTGACCTCGAGAAGGATGTGGTTGGGGCTGACTGCCACCACGCTGAGCCCCCGCATGATGACTTCGGCCTTGTTCCTCACCCGACCTGGTGCTTTGAATGGAGGAAGGTTGAGCCATCTTGTTATTGCTTTTGCCACTATAAGAAAACTAATAATCGAGATGGCAGCCCTCAAGCCTTGACATCAAGAAGGTACCAAGGAGGTGAACCTCAAATATGTACCTAGAAATAACATGTGAGGGTATAACATAGAATAAATTCACAAAATGATGAGCTTCAAGAAAATAAAACAAGTATTTTTCACCTTTTATGATATGGTTGAACTGAAAAATACTGACAATGTCAATCCATGGCTCCCCGAGCCTTCGTAGAAATAAACACAAAATCCAATCAAACATAAAAAAATTCAGAGAAACTCCTCTCAAGCTAACCAACATATAGATAAAGAAACCATGAAAGAAAATCCATGCACCCATGCATATAATACAAAATGGATGCCATAGAAAAACCCCTAGTACATACCCATCTGTGAGAGAAGGATACCATATATAACAAAGACAATCCAGCCGAATTGAAGTTGCCAAATAGAAAAAATCGCATATTCCTTCTATAAATTCTAGAATGAATACATTCTATCCTGAAATATAGTTTCAGAGACTTGTTCCTCACAAATAATCATAAAGACATTAAACAAAAAAGGAGAAAAGGGAAGAATCATAATATATACATACCCACAGATGGTAATATCTATGAAATGGATAAGGAATATTGAATTCAGTCAACTTATGGAAGAAAAAACTATCCCAATCGCACTAGAGGTAGCCTTAAGACCTCCACAATGCTACCAATGCCTCTTGCTTGAAACCAACACTCAATAGAGAAATCTAGACGGACGAAACCAAACCTATCACTTAAATCACAATAAATGTCTTGCATTTGACTCACCATGTTGCAAAGGTTGACAAGTGTGTGAGGTTCAATGTTAATGCCCTCACCATCCTTATTCCTTGTTCTATTAACCATGTCCAAGATCCCGATGAATCCACTCTACTACCCTCACCCTGATCAGGGGATCATTTCTTAATTTTAAACTAATTTAAAAAAAAAAAAAAATATTGAAATAAATAATTGTTTTCACCTAATTTAACCAAGCTTGACATTGTAGCAAGGATAAAAATGTTGTTCCGTCAAATTCCTTAAACTAAGACAACCACATTAAAAATATTCACTTGAGAAATTGGTCACTTCATGATAATTTTCAAATATTATAGAATAATATTAATTCTTTAATAAATCTGTTATTGGCTTAGGGGGTCCTAACCCAGGTTTAGTGTTAAGTTAGCAAAGAAAATCCCTACACTACTGGCCCTTTCGGCATCAATCCATGGAGTGTAGACTGAAATCTCAACTGAAGCAGTATGGGGGGATGCTGGAACCAAGTTTTTGCACTTAGAGATGCTTATGATGTCGTTTTGTACCCCTTTTCTACCTTTGCCTAGATCGATAAGCCGTTGAGGTTTATCGATATAAATTCCTCTTACTAGCCTCTAGATCTTTGCGAAGGTCTACGACTGTCTTTCGTGGACCTTAAATAGGTGAATCAACCACTTATGCGCCTCTGTAATCACTCCTAAGTATATTATTATCTAGATTGTCTTAAGTGTCTGATATGTTTAGAATGCATTAATATATTCCTCGTGTAAGAAGATATTATTACTTGCGTTCATATAACAATGTAAAACATACATATTCGCACATCAATGTAGCATTAAATCACAAACCCAGTATTCATCATAACATAATCACATTCATTCATAACCGAAGTAAGTAGATCAAACATAGGTATTTCCAGAATAATATTCTTTATTAATGCTTTAGATCTTCTTACATACTCAAACTACTTGCGCACTTAGCTGCAGGGATACGCGCACTTAGTTGCAGACTTCTACCATAGGCCTCTGTGCACACAACTACAAAGCCTTTCTTTTACTCTAAAAACCTTCACTCTTTATACTAATGACCCATTACATTCATCATTGTCAACTAAAAACTACCTTAGAATCTTATAAGACTCTCCTATTTATACAATCCCATGGTCCACAGACCATGGGTAGATCTTCTAAAGCTGACACAACTTACATAAATAGAAGGGTAAAACCCTTTATGACACATTACATCTACACACTCCGCAACCACAAATTGTGGGGACTTTACACTTTACATACAAAAACTTGGGCTTTCTGCCCCAAAACTTGTGATTTTAGCCCCAAAATTGACCCTAGGGGACTCTATCCCAACAGGAACCCAACACAAATATGGTGACTCACCGCAAGTCACTCTATTGGTGTGGATATCTTACTACGAAGACCTCCCAACTCCACTTTCACCACTGCAACTTTAGTTATATACTGTGTAGCTGCTTGCTTGACCTGCTCCACTAGCTGCTCAGTTGCTGGTCCTGCGCTATCTACCTAGATCTTCTACTGTGTATTCTGTAGGCTAGCCAACTTTTTCCTGATGGTGGTGGAGAGCACATAGGCCTCATCTAGCCAAGGCCCCAATCTGGCCTTGAGGATTTCCTCTTTTCATCACGCTGCTTCCACCTGATCTTTCAATGTCTTTGCCTCTTGTAACTTTGCCAATATCTATGTGATAGCGATAGTGCACGTCATCGCTCTAGTTTCTTCGTACTGCTTCTACAATTCCCTTGCCTCAATATTTATCCTCTGTAGGTTGGGATCTTCTTGGAGACTTGTGAGGACCTCCATCGATTTCTTGAAGAGCACAGTGCATTCTTCCACCACAGCATGTACTACAACTACTGCATCCTTGACAGTTGCCTTGCATTTTTCTCCTACCTCTAGTGGCATTGAAGGCTTTGCCCTCAACTCAAGCTCTCTAATATTTAGGTTTAGCTCAAACTAAACCTTGGCCATCTTGGTCCTAGCATCGTGCACACCTGCAGCCAATTTCCAAATCTTGGCCTCCAACAACGCCTCTTTTGGGATTTGCAGTTACAAAACGGTTATGCATGCTTCTACTACCATTGTTGCGATTCACTCATTCTTCTCCTGAACCTTATTCAAGGTTTCTATCGCGACCATTTTCTCAATGAACATTTGTTTGTTGTTAACCTTCTGCTCGTTGATCATGCTCAGCGTGCACTGCTCTTGGGCCCTAAGCTCTGTGATCATACTTGCGTGCAGCATGTGAAGGACTTTGCTTGGGAGCGCAGCCAAGTTAAAATCAATATTCCTTAGAGTGCTAATGGTAGCCTTGTCAGCTTCTGCCTCCATGCTCAGAGCTCCATCTAGTAGTGCAATGGCCCGAGGTTCCAAAGAGCAAACCAACTTCACTGCTTTAGTTGTTCCAGGCGCTAAGCTGGTCGACACCACTATGATCTGACCTACATCGACCTGTAGTCGAGTAATTTGGATTTGTAGCTCGCCTAGACCCATCTATATGGCAACCAAAGCTTGCTTCTAATGTTTCTCAAACTGCTACAATAGTTCCATTTTCGTATCCCTAACATTATCCCCAATGTCATCCAAGTCACCTTCTGTCAAGGTGATTGGGTCTATGGACGACTTAGTGGCCTTCGTCTTTTTCTGTGGTCATTCTTTTTCCTATTCCCTGTTCCACTTCACCCAGAAGGGACTGCTTTCTAGGTCTCCACTGCCCTGTTCTAATTGCTCTTCCTTTTCTCTCTGTGGAGAAGGGGATTTATGGCTCTTATTAGAGCTGCGCTCTTCCTACTCTGCTTGTTCCTTGACAGTGCACTCCACCTCTGCATGTTCAGTCTCCTCAGCCTCCTTTCTCTTTTCATCCAACTAATGAATCTTTGACCGAGCCTCTTCCTTCTTCAGCTTTCTCACAGACTTACTAGACCCGGTGGAGAAGTCCGAAGCAGTGCTCCAATTTGCTGGCCAACGCTCGAGGACCATTGTGATGGCATCATCTGTTGCTAGGTATGGTACATCATACCACTTCTGATATGGGTCCATTCATGCCAGGATGGAGATATAGTGGAAGTCTGCTTTGAACTCTGCGTATCCCAACAACTTCTCAAAGAAAGTTGGTGATAGCCATGGCTTGTAGTTGATGGCTGCACGGATGCTTGACTCCATCAACACCCAAAATATTTTACTCTCCTAGACCTTGTTAGCGTCCTTTGTGGCCCATAGCGAAGAAAACTTCGCTGCTTCTGGCAGATCTTTCATGATCGAAGGAAATTTGCTATCCTTTGGTAATTCCCACATGACCAACACAATCAATAATAACATCCAAGAGTAGTGGAACATTTTGCTATGGTCCTGTGCCTCCCTGCAGTTTGCGAGGAACTCGCTACATAGGTAGTGCACCTAGTTGAATTGTATTTTCTCCATGCATTGGGCTTCTAATGACACCACTGGTGCCGGAACCTCGTCTGTGCGACACTTCCTCATCACCTTGCGAGCCAAGATCTAGGTGGCCACCTTCACTGCGGGGTCCGTAATACTCAAAATTGAATATTCTCACGGCTTCTTGACAAGCTTAAACTTGTCCTTCATCCTTTTGGCGAGGATGCACTTGCCCATCTTTTTGCCAAATGCCTTGGCCAGATTCAGCCTTGAATGTGGTACTAAGGTGGTCTTATGGATCAACATGTCAATTAATGGATCAGCTCTCCCAACCATAGGCACCCATCATCCACCAGGCACAACAACTGTTTGCTAACAATAAAATTTATGGGAGCGCGTTGGTAATGCGACACCCATAGAACATTCAACAATCCTGCATTTTCCACGCCACAAATCCACTTCATCGGCTTTAGCGTGGTGACACGCGAGTCCTTGTAGAATACTCTTTGCATGAAATTATCAGTAGCCAGGTGGGGGAACTGCTTAGTGTCCCCTAAGTCCGAATCCTCTAACTTCAAATGTGGGATGTGTGCCAAGCATGAACCTTCAAATGTTATGTTTTCTAGAAGTAGGGGTGTGTTAATAAGAAACTTTCCCTCATCTCGGTCCTTCAGTACCTTCACCTTGCCTTGGCATGGAGGGATGTATTCTGGAAGCTTCAAGATAAGGTATTGCCCCTCAATACCAATGTCCTTTATGCCCATATTAGTTTCCTTTGTGCCCTTGTTAGCCTCTAGGTCTACCACCTTGCCTTTCTCCTGTGCGGTGGGCTTCTCTTTTCTCTGATGCTTCCTTGGTGTCTCACGCACCAGTCGTGTCTTCTTCTGTTTATCCTTCTTTGGCTTGGAGGCCTCTCCTACTAGCTTAGGCTTCGACCTAGGCGACCTCAGTGAACTTGGCACTACTGCGGGCACCTCCTTACTTACGACCTCAGGGGTAGCTCCCTCAGAGGCCATAGCACCTTCCGCACTTGCGGTTTCTATGAGTGCAGACATGAGGCTATTAAGGAGCTCCTGGGTTTCCTTAGGTATCTTTTCAAATAGTGAACTAGCCACCAAATCCTCAAAAAATGCAAGGTTCATGTGCAACTGATAGTACGACACATAGACTCTCAAAATGCAAAGTGTTTTTTGTTGGGCGGCCATCTGTTATTTATAGGAAAATTCAAATTCAAATCTGAATGTTCCCCCCAAAATTTGTTCATAAATGCTAGATTAGTGGTAGATTTTCAAATATCTTGCTCTTAATTTCAGCTTTAAATGTCACCCCCCCACTCCTCTTATCCGTTTTCTCACTGTCAAATCATGAACAATTACAGTAACGGTAACTTTTTGGATGCCCTATGCGGTTTCTCCTCCTATAGTGCATCTCCTCGCTTCTGTTAATGTTGTGGCATTCTTTTGTTCTACGCAGTCCCCCATTCACGCAACTCTATAACTGAGGTAGTGTAGTTTATAGTCCCGCGCCTCCTTTTAGTTGCATGGAGCGCTAAGACTGTACTCCCATCATATAGTAATATGGTCGGATCCCTAGTGTATGGCTTTAATCAATTGCCATTTACCTTTCCTGGAAATGGATCTCCATTCAATTTCACCAACTGAACTACTCCACCATCGGTAATCTCTTTGATGACATATGGCTCTAGCTAATGCATCTGAAATTTTCCTAGAAATTTGTCAAACTTGTTGTCATATAATAAAACTAAATTGTTTACCTTGAAGGTGCACAGTTTGATGTGTGGATTGTGCCATGCCTTTTCACGCTCCTTCTGAACTTGCTGATGGAATCTAGCCAAAAATCTATATTCTTTAAGACCTGTCAGTTGCGTGAGCCTCTCTACTAGGGCTCCACAATCTGCCATTCTTGTGAACGCTACTATGCATAGACTAGGCATAATGTAATCCATCGACATCATAGCTTCTATGCCATAGACAAGCCTGAAAGGTGTCTGTCTAGTAAGCTTCTTACAAGTAGTTCTATAAGCCCATACCATTACGAGTAAGTGCACATCCCAATCATTCCTCCGTGCATTACAAAATTTTGTTAGTGCGTTCTCCAATATCTTATTAAATGCTTCAACCATCCCACTGGCCTACGGGTGATATGGCGTGCTCTTTTGATGATAAACTTGGAATTCCTCCGTTAGCACGCTCATCATTTCATTCAAGAAATGTGTACCATGATCGTTCATCAAAATATTCAGGCAACCAAACCTAGTCAGCACATATTCAAAAAAGAACTTCGTTGCTCTTTCCCGTGTATAATCTTTTACAGGCTATGCGTCCGCCCATCTGGTCAAATACTCAGTTGCGGTGATAGTATACTACGCACCCATCTTCTTTCCAGGATGCTGAATCAACCCTACAAAATAAATTGCCCATTTTTCAAATGGATGCAATGACACTTGCAGATTCAGACGCAGCTCATCCCTCTAGGATGGCCTACCCATCCTCTAACATGCATCGCATGCTCTACAATAATCTTTGGAATCCTTATGTAGTGTCGGTCACCACAAACCAATGCATAAAATTTTTTGCGCTATTTCTTTTCTTGCATAATGTCCTCCTACACCCCCTCCATGAGCTTCGGCTAGGATGTCGCTTCGTTCAAAATCAAGCACATAATGTCACAATATCTCATCACTCCCATCTTATACAAGTGACCTACAATAAGAGAAAAATCTACTGCGTGCACCACCAATTCCTGCTTTTGTTGGCTGGTGTACCCCTTTGGAGCTATTCTAGTAGTCAAAAAGTGTATGATGTTTTCAAAATGATTATCTGCTACACGCACCACAAAGAACTGCGCATCAGGCAGTCCTTCCTCCAAATTAGTGGGATCCTCACCTATTTCAATGTGTGACAAATGATCTAGTCCTACATTCAATCGCCCTAGCTTCACAATAACTTCGAAATCATATTCCTGAAACAACATTAGCCATCTGCATATTTCCCCCCAACATAGGCTTGTTGACCAGGTACTTTAATGTAGAATGGTATGTATACATCTTAAAGTTTTCACCTAGCAAGTAGTGTCTGAACTTCAGGAGCACGTACACCATAGCCAAACCTTCATGCTTTGTCATCAAATAATTATTCTTAGCCTTAGACAGCTTCCTACTTGCAAATGCTATTGATCCAGGAGGATTCTGTTGATTCAATTGCATAAGAGTTCAAGTGTCATTATCAGTATTCAGTGTTGTTGTCACTTCAGTTCAGCTGTGACAGTGTTGTTTATGGATTAGGTTGTACAGGTAATTTTATGGCTTCATGGCATTCAGTTGGTATGGGTTTGTACTTGGCTATTGAATTGTGCTCATCGATAGTTCTGCTAGAATTAGTCGACGACATGTGTTTGTCATTTAAAAAGAAGGATTAGTGTCGACATGGTTATTGTCTATTGTAGGGGTTCGATATGGTTCATCATCATGTGGTTTCGTCGCAAAAGAAACTTTGTCAACGACATGTATTTGGTGAATGTCACTTTGCATCATTTAGTTGTAAAAGGGTTTTATCATGTAAAAACCCTAATGATTAAACGTAAACCTAGGACCTAAATGCAACATCCAAATGTATTAAAAACCTATGCTAAAAGGGGTCTAACCCTCATCCAATACCATCGGACCTCATTTGCATAAGCCTAACTATTAAACCTAAGTCCCAACCCTATCCATAACACTCTCGGCCCTAATATATTACCAACAAATGTAATAAACATACAAAATACATAAATTTGTCCCTAAACCGCAGCGCTAACCACCTCGGGAAACTATGGAAATGAGAATAGAGAGAGATCATTATCGGAGCTAAGCCATCCGGTTAGCAGTTAGTTGAATGCACAGGAGGTCCTAATCGCAATAGTCACATGGGAACGCTGCAGTGATAGACCGTTAGGGTCTTTGGAACTGTGGAGTTCTCACAGCGTCGGAAGTTGCCATGTGAATGTTTTATGTGTGTTAACTGCCGTAGTTTTTTAAACCATCAGGGTTATAGAGCCAACAGTCAAGCGTAAGCATCCATAGTTAACCACGCGGGGAGAACGCAAACACATGCCAACAGTCACCGCAAGGGTAGACAGAACTGCCAGGGATGACCGCAGAGGTGGCAGCCTATGGTTAGACCATGGCTGGTCACATGAAACCACTAAAATTCCTATGCCCAGTTAGTTGACCTTCAACGGTTATATCTTACCCTATGGTATTTTTGGGTTTTTATGAACATTTTGTCAAAAAATTAATTCGGTGACCATGGAACCCTAGCCTAGGTGTCCCTATGCTACTAGATCGAGTTTGTAAACCCATCCTAAAGCAACAAATTCATCAAGTATTCAACAAAAATGTTTTTCATGAACCTGAAGGCTTTTAAAAGGTAGAATTTGTCGTCATTGAAGATTAGAGTGGTTTTTGACTTTTGTATGCAGATTTTGGAGGGCATTGGTGATTTTGTTTTCAGTGTTTCGGGAGCATCTGGGGTCGGTTTTGGAAACCGCAACCAGTGTTAGAAAGCTGGTTCATAGGTCTATCTGATGACAGAGGTCATAATTGGCTGTGTACAAATTTAGTATGACTAAATCACTGTGTAATCTACTCCTTTCTTCTCATTTCTAATAAAAACGGTCGCCTATCTTGAAAGTGGACCCAGAGACATAGTCCATCAGGGACAAACTCTGTCATCAATTTGTTGTCTTTTATCGCTGTGCTTTTAATGTTTTCACTTCTGTTATGCATCGATTTCATGTTTAATCAACTGTCGTAAAGTGTTCTTTTCAAGCAATTTTTTTTCCTTGGTTTGTGTGCTTCAGCGAACATTCAAATCATTAATGGTTAATCAATTCTACATCAATATTTAGTTTATGATAATTTCAAATCATATAATTTGGTATCAAAGCAGGTTTTGTTTGTAGAATGTGCCATTGAATGTTAACCAGGTCAAAGTCACAACGAGGAGAAGGAATTGTTGAGTAGATCAATCCAGAGGTTGGAAAGCGACAAATCATTTACAAATTGACCATGTCAAGACTTGATGTAGGTAAGAACATTGAAATTAAGATGAGTGAAGAATAGTTTCAGCAAGCGTTCTTAACTATGCAGCAGATGTTGGGAGAATCATACGAAGGTAAGAAGGTGAGAGATGCATCTTCTTCAAAGCCATCGAAGAAGGACAAAGATAAAGGGAAGACTGATAAACTACCTTCACCTCCATCATCTCCATCATCTGCATCATCCTCTTCTTATTCTTCTTCTTCTGGTCCAGAATCTGAAATGGAAAAGAAACCTAAGAAAACATCTCTTTTGAAACTTGATGTTAAGTTTGAGTTATGTATTTAGGATGGCGAAATGAATTTTGAAAAGCTAGATAACTGGATAAAGAAGTTAGAAGTGTATTGTTGCATTCAAAACATTTCTAGCGATAAAACAAAAATTTAGTTAGCTATATTTAGAATGGGGGGATAAGCTTTAATCTGGTGGGAGAGTAAAACTCAGATAGATGTAAAGTGTAAAGGAAAAGTCATCTCTTCATGGTCTAAGTTTTTGAAAGCTCTTAGGAAACAGTTCTATCCTTTAAGATACATGCAGCAAGATGTTATTGATTGGTAGCATTCGAGGCAAGGTAAAGGGCAGAGTGTTCAGGAGTTTACTCAAGAGTTCAAAAAGAAAGCATTGGCGCTTGGTATTTCATTGGATACATGTGAAACTCTTTTAAAATACATCGACAATTTACATTCGTATTTGCAGCATACTTTATTAATGTTTAATCCTGATGATTTTGATGAGGTGTGTGTTCAGGTCATACATATTGAATCAGGTGGTAGACCATTCAAGTTTTCATCGCAGTCATCCAAAGAGTTGGAAACCAAAGATTGCAACGACAGTAAGGGCAAGAACAATTCGAAGAGAAAGAAATTAGTGATTGTTCAGAAGGAAAGACCTACTTTTTCTCATTTCCATAGAATCGGTCATGATGAATCGAAGTGCTGGAAACGTCATCCAGAACTTAAGCCCAAAAAATCCCTTAAGGAGGAGGATGAAAAGAAGGCCATTGTAGCAGTCCAACAGGATCTAGGTTCAGATTCAGGTGATGAAAGGAGGATAACCGCCATGGTTATGATAGGTAAAACTTTTGAAATTGGTTCAAGTTCGAAAACTATTACATCTTCTTCAAACATAAATCCTCCACATGAGGATAAAAGAGTTGAACTGTTTAACATAAGGATAACTTCTAAGCATACAAAGATAGACACAATGTTTGACACTGGATCACAGGGAAATCTAATATCTAAATATTTAGTTAAAAGTTTGGGTTTGGAAACACCGAATCATCCAAGACCTTACCTATTGGGATGGCTAAATAAATCAACTCAAATAAAAGTCACCAAACAGTGTCAATTAAAATTTTCCATAACAGCTAATTACATTGATGAAGTGGAGTTAGATGTGGTCCCAGTAGACATATGTGGAGTTGTCTTAGGAAGTCCTTATCTTTATGATAGAGATGTAGTGTTTTAAAGAAGAGAACATAAATATCACCTAAAGAAAGAACGGGTTGAATTTATTGTTAGGGCACATAAAGTCAAATCAAACTTGGATTTAACTATTACAAATCAAGTTAAGCAATTAATAAGTTCAAGTAAATTTGTACTCATGTTTATTAAGGAACAACATAAGGAAGATTTTTCGGAATGTGAGATTCAATTTATAGGTCAATTGGTCAAGGTGATTAATTCTTTTCAAAAAAATCATATTCATAAATAGGATAAGCAACATGAGATACATTTGATGTCCTATAAACATCTTTTTAAAGACATAATGACTCTTAACTCATTCATTCAATTAAATTCTAAAAACTATCATCATCAACAGTGTATTGCAAGGAATGGTACATGTGAGTCTAACGAGAGACTTGTTTAAGATAGTATGTTTATTTTCAGTTTCAGGGGTGCAGGTCAATATTGGGGAAAGTCAATTTTCAATTTCTCTTGTATTGTGTCGCCATGTCATGTCTCACACAGTTTGGAAACCTCTTTTCAAGTGGAGAGGAAACCTATTTGTTTTCATATCAAAGCCTTTTCTAAAGTAGTGTCAAAGTGTCTAATGGGAACTTATGCATCAGAGGAAAGTTCTAAAAAATGGAAACATCATGTAATAAATAAAGGCAAAAACAATGTAAACTTTGGAACGGGACCTATAAGCTCAAAATAGGAACTTTGGCCAAAAAACCTCGAAAAAACATGAAAAACAATGCTAAAAATGAAAAGTGTGTATACTTGAACAGTGGTTTTTTTTAGGGTCAATTTTGAACATGTTTAAAAATCGCAGTGAAAACAAATTTTATGTGCAAAAATTGTGCAAAAAACACCCTGGAAATGAAAAGTGTCAATATTGGAATGATGGCTTTTTTTAAGGGTCAATTTTCAACATTTTTAAAATATGCCAGTAAAACTGAATTTTTATGTGCAAAAATTGTGCAAAAAACATCCACAAAATGAAAAGTGTTGATGCTGGGATAACACCTTTTTTT
>APFE031028360.1:94202-110217 GCA_000404065.3 Pinus taeda | reverse complement strand
ATAAAAAATTTTAAAGTGTAAAAAATGTAACATTAAAAAAAAATACTACACTTAATACATTAAAAAATTTAAAGTCAAAAAATAGGTCTTTTACAAAAAGGGCATGATGCAGAATCACTACTTTTTAAAATTAGCATGCAAATCACTAACATTCTGAAACGTAATGTACATAAAAAAAATTAAAGTGTCAAAAGCTATGCTCTAAAAAAATATGTGTTCTGCATCGCCCCTTTTCAAAATCGGGCACTTTTTTGCTATCTCTACTAAACGGGTAACAGTATCAGTTCCCATTTCAAAGTTTACATTGTTAAAAGTGATTCAAACAAATCAACAACTAAATCAATACTTTTAGAATCAAACTAAGTTGCAGTAAATTTCACCTTACAGTTGGATAGGTTCAGTGCAGTAAATTCACTTAGTAAATAGGAAGCAGGAAAGTATGTCAATTCAAGTAGCTCGTTTGATGTCAAAAGTATATTTGATTGTCTCTCTCACTCCGCAAAATAGCTTGTTTATACAAGTTGATGGTATTAAACAACATCCAATAGAGACTCTTTTCGAAGATTGTGAATCACTAACTCATGATTCTTCGTGGAAAGAATTCAATTGTCATGTTGATAACAGGTTGTTTGCCCATCATTGCAAGTTGTTCATACTGTAGATGGAAGAAACAAGTCACCAAATCAAAAAGTTCCATGGTTAGTGTCATCAAGGTCATCAATTGCGAGTGATTGATTGAATGTATTGGTACATCGTCAAGTCAAGGTGGAAAGAGAGGGAGTTCTACCGTCATCAACTAATTGTTTAGTCAAACTTTTGTGGTCCAAAAGCTTTCAAGTGGAGAGGAATGATCCATGAGGATTCTGTTGATTCAATTGCATAAGTGTTCAAGTGTCGTCATCAACATTGAATACCATCGTCACTTCAGTTCAGTTACGACAGTGTTGGTTATGGATCAAGTTGTACAGGTAATTTTATGGTTTCATGGCGTTTGGTTGGTATGGGTTTGTACCTCGCTGTCAACTTGTGTTCATCGACAGTTCCACTAGGATTAGTCGACGACATGTGTTTTGTCGTTCGAGAAGCAAGATTAGCGTCAACATGGTTATCATTTGTTGTAGGGGTTCGATATGGTTCGTCATCATGTGATGTTGTCACAAAAGAAACTTTGTCGATGACATGTATCTGGTGAATGTCACTTTGCGACATTTAGTTGTAAAAGGTTTTGTCATGTAAAAATCCTAATGTCTAAAACTAAACCTAGGACCTAAATGCAACATCCAAATGTATTAAAAACCTATGCTAAAAGTGGTCTAACCCTCATCCTATACCATCGGACCTCATTTGTATAAACCTAACTATTAAACCTAAGTCCTAACCCTATGCATAACACTCTCTTCCTATTATATTACCAACAAATGTAATAAACGTATAAAATACATAACTCTGTCCCTAAACCGCAGTGCTAACCACCTCAGGAAACTATGGGCATGAGAACAGAGAGAGATCACCATCGGAGCTAAGCCATCCAGTTAGCAGTTAGTTGACTGCGTCGAAGGTCCTAACCACAACAGTCACATGTGAACACTGTAGTGATAGACCATCAAGGTCTTCAGAACTGTGGAGTTCTCACCATGTCAGAAGTTTCCATGTGAACATTTTATGTGTGTTAACTGCCAGAGTTTTTTAAACCATCAGGGTTAGACAGCCAGCAGCTAGAGGTAAGCCACTAGAGATAACCATGCGGGGAGAACGCAGAAACATGCCAACAGTCACCATGAGGGTAGCCGGAACCGCCGATGAAGACCACGGAGGTGGTAGCTTGTAGTTAGACCACAGCTGGTCACATGAAATTGCTAAACCGCCTTCGCTCGGTTAGCTGACCTTCAATGATTATATCTTATCCTATGGTATTTTTGGGTTTTTCTGAACAGTTTGTCAACAAATTAATTCGGTGACCATGGAACCCTAGCCTAGGTATCCTTATGCTATTAGACCGAGTTTGTAAACCCATCTTGAAGCAAAAAATTCATCAGGTATTCAACAAAAATGGTTTTCATGAACTTGGAGGCTTTTAAAAGGTGGAATTTGTCCTCATTGAAGATTAGAGTGGTTTTTGACTTTTGTATGCAGATTCTGGAGGACATAGGCGATTTTTTTTTCAGTGTTTTGGGAGCATCCAGGGTTAGTTTTGGAAACCATAAGAAACATTGTAAAGTTGGTTCAGAGGGCTATCTGATGACACAGGTCATAATTGCCTGTGTGCAAGTTTAGTCTAACTAAATCACTGTGTAATCAAATCCTTTCTTCTCATTCCTAATAAAAACGGTCACCCATCTTGAAAGCAGACTTGGAGACGTAGTCCATCAGGGATGAACTTTGTCATCAATTTGTTGTCTAGTATCGTTGTGTTTTTAGTGTTTGCACTTCTGTTATGCATCAATTTCATGTTTAGTCAGCTATCGTAAAGTGTTCTTTTCGAGCAGTTTTTTTCCTCGATTTGCATGGTTTAGCTAACATTCAAATCATTAATGGTTAATCAATTCTACATTAGTATTTAGCTTATGATAATTTCAGATCAACTATAAGGTGATATAATTCTTCCTCACTGTCTTGTGTCAGTATTGCTCCTAGCACAATACATGATGCATCCACATGCACATGAAATTCCTTCTTCCAATCCAGGAAGACTAGGATTGACACATGACCATATTTTCCTTTGACACATCCAACCTCCACTCACATTCTTCATTCCAACAGAATGTAGCATTCTTCTACAGCATTTTTTCCATCGGTGCGGTAATTTGGGCATAACTCTTGATGAATTTTCGGTAATAACTAGTATGCGCTAGTGTTGCGTGTAGCTATTTGACACTTCTTGGCACCTTCAAATTGATTATGATCACAATCTTAGATGGATCCACCATTAATCCTTGTCTACATACTACATGACCCAACAAGATTCTAAAAGGAACACAAAGCAAACATTTCTTCAAATTTAGTGCGATCTGATACCTTTGGCATGTATCCAACATTAAGCGTAGATTAGCTACATGGTGCTTCACGAGCCCAAACACCATCTAATCATCAAAGTATACCTCCAAGAACTTGTGAATGAATTCCCTGAATGCTGCGATGACTACACGCGAAAATATCACCGGTGCATTCTTTAGTCCAAAAGGCATTACAGTGTATTGAAAGAATCCCCATTTAGTCGTGAAGGTTGTATTACTCCTATCTTCCGTCGTGATCTTGATCTTATGGTACCCCAAGAACCCATTATTGAATGAATATGCTTCCTATCCTCCTACATTATCCAACACTTCATCAGTGAATGGAGTTGGAAAATGATCATGCATGCAAGTGTCATTCAACTTCCTAAGATCTATACATATCCTTATTTCATCCTTTTGCTTCTTTTCCTAAACTACCATAGGACTTACCTAGTCAAACTCTTCCACCGGTTAGATGATTCCTGTCCTAACATTTTGTCCAACTCCAAACAGACCTTTTCCTTATATTTAGGATTGAGGTGATATGGCCTTTGTTTTACAGGCTTCATGTCTGGTTTCAATGTTATCCTCATCACCCCTAAATCACCTATAATCCATTTCAAGTTTGAGAATTTTGTAGGGAACAGATCCTAATACTCACGGAGCATTGCAATGACCTTATCCACTATAGCATCATTCCAATAGTGCCTTATCTTCGCAAACTTTGGCTCCACCTCTATCCCAATGTTCACTTGTCTCATTTTCAGTGGTACGGTGATATCTGGATTCTCTACTAGTGGCCCCTCAACTTTGCCATGACCTTCGGTTTCTAGGATATTAATGTTCCTCGAATCCTGTCTTCCTCTTCAGGAGTCACATTGTAGCACTCCAACACGTGGCGTAGTTGGGTGGTCCAATCTGGTTGAATTAAATCCAAGGGATCCTGTGCTATTCTAAAGATTGCTACCTTAACCTCCTGCAATGCTTCATCAATGCACTCAAATCCATCTTCAAAGCTAAATGTCATAAAGAATCCTTGTTTCAAAATATCCCATTCATCTATGCCATGGCAGATTTCTATCTCCAAGTACCAATTCATAGGTATTACATCCAAGGTGTTACAAAATAGATTCACCCACTCCGGTTGCGGTTATGCTCCATAGGAATCGCTCCATTTTGTTAAGTGATCGCGTGAATCACTCCTTCCATCATATTTCTCTGTCAATCGTACCTTTGGGGGACTAAACTGTACCCTCATCATTCTTCTATATTCATGCCATCCGTCAAAATTGTCTTTATGCATACCCCACCATCTTGCAGGTGTAGCGCAAAATGCCAAATCCAAGGCTTGGAAGTGATGCTTCACTAGCACTTCCCTTTCAAATGCATCCATAAATTTATCAACGCCAGTTAAACCATCATAGTAAGGCAGACTTCATACCTCCAATGATACGTAGCACAGTGATTTGGTCGTCATGTTACAATGTAGCGTAAACACTTCGTGCAATCGATTCTGCCAGTGTTCCAATTCCTCATCTAAATTTGAGGTGAAGGAGCTCTCGCGGTCCCATGCAATACATCAATTAGCTCTCAAATTCACCCAGTCTTGATCTTGCACCATTATCTTATAAATATGGTCCAAATCATCGCCACTTTCGTAATTGAAGACTGGTTAACTGTAGCATGATCCTTCTACAGGGTCCAATGGTACTACTACATGGAGCAATTTTATTTCAAATGACATCATCTACTTCTTCAAATTGATCACCCCATTCATGTCGATAGCCCAGTCAATCCCAATGAGTGCAAGGTAGCGATTGTTCTCATCCACAATCTCTATCACTTCAAAATCAGCCAACACACTCACGCCTTTAATATCGACTGTCACTCCCTGTAATATTTCCATGGGGATAATATTTTTCTGATTTGCCATCCTCAATTGAATAGGAGACCACTGCAACACAGGTCTCCCCATTCTATCCCATGTCTATTTCGGTAAAACATTCGGATATGACCCAAGATCAAGGATAACTTGGCCCATTTCATATTCTCCTATTTGCACGGTGAGCCTCATCTCATTCCCTGTTCTTACCTTATACTTACCAATTTTCCTAACTACGCATGGTCCCTCGGGAGCATTAGAAGCACATTTATTGATCAACTCCTGTAATCCATTTACGGCCTTGCTATCACGTAGTAGCTTCATACAGGTCTCTAAAAATGTAGTAAGCATGGATGGGTCCATTTCTTCGGACTTCTTATCCTGACTTCTTGAGGTAGAAGCCTCAGTGAATCTTTTCTTTGCTTTCATGAAGGCTTCCTTCGCGTGCTCCAAACTGAAGCCAACCTCATTCTCGAGAGCTTTGCAGATCCATTCACCTTCTTCATGTTGCTTTCCCTTATCTTCGCTAGCTTTTATTCCACTTCCAAGCATAATATTCACATTGGGGTCCTCTTCGCGGGGTTCATCCCTCATCATCTACAAGTTTTGTGTAGGCTGTTGAGGCTGCATCCCCTTTTCGCGCATCTTAGCTATTAGTATAGGGCAGTCCTTTTTTGTGTGGTCAAACCGAGTGCAGTATCGTGCATTCTCGCACATGGTGTCCTGGACCCCCACAATTGTAGTAAATAACTTTTTCCCGACCTCTCGCAGGTCCTCCTTCGCCTCGGCCTTGTCCGCACCCCTGATATCCACCTTATGACCCCCTTAGCCTTGATCTGGAGGTTGAGCTTCTGTCTACACTTGATACACGGGCATTCTCTCCATCGTAGAATTGAGACTTCTGTGATTCATCATAGTTATACGAAGAGCTTCAGCGTAAATCACATGAAAGAGACCTTTGTCGACGCGTTTCGAACCAACCAGTGTGGTTCATCGTCAAGACAAGTTGAAGATCAGATCCAGCTTAGCATGCTTAAATAGTGTATGCAGAGACTCCAACGGCTATATTTCCAACGACTAATTCTGACCTAATGACCCAAGTCAGACCAATAATATTCCCGTTATATTTTTATTTATTTTTATTCTAGGAACTAGTTAAATTCGGTAATTTGTATAATAAAGTATTCATTTGTTATATATATAAATTCCAAAAGCCTAACTAATTTATATTAAAATAATATCCTTGGTATATTTAATAATAATATTTTTTTATTTTAATTTATCATTTATACCTAATGGCCCAATTAATATATTTTATAATCAATTTAAGAACTTGTCCTGACGATGAACCACACTGGTTGGTTTGAAACGCGTCGACAAAGGTCTCTTTCATGTGATTTACGCCGAAGCTCTTCGTATAACCATTCTCTCCATCATTAACTTATAACTACGATATTATGCTCATCATGGCCTACTGATTGGCAGAAGTTGTAGAAGAGCTATTACGGTGTCTATACAAATTTTTGCAACAAGTGGCAATTATCTGTTGCATGTTTTCCAGCTACCTAACATATAGCACATCACAGTGTGCGCCTTGCACTTGGCCTCCCTTGAGCTTCCGGTCTCAAATGCATCGGCCCTCCTCTCGCAACATAATTCACAAAGATAGGGCAATGATCTTTATCATGCCCTTGACTCTTACATTTCAAACAACAAACCTCTTCACGCACCTCTAGCCAAGCTGCTCTATCCTTCTTCAGATTTTGGAGTTCTAGGCAAAGGTTTTGTAACTCTGCGTGAATCTACTGAACTCCTAAAGAAGCATCTTGAATCGGTGTCCCATGCAATCTCGTCGCAATATCGAGGGCCTCCGCCTGGGTCCCAATATTTTGGTGTGATAAAGCAACCCTTATATGCGACAAGAGAAAAGCCATAGACCATTTGCGGTGCTTCCCATTTATAAGATTCGTGTTAGCTTCACAGATCTTGCACTTCAATCTTTGATCGAGCTCCCAGGGTGTCTCGTGAGGCTTCATCATGATCTCCTTGAATCCAACGACCGATTGTGCTTTAGACTTGGGCCTACTGAATTCCTTATTCAGTGTAGTCTGAATGTTTGCCAACGCAGCCATCGGGTTATCAGTGCAGTATTTAATGTACCATGTTAACGGACGTTCCTGAAAAATAGTGACCAACATAGCTTTCTTCATATGATTGTCTATAATGCCTTGCGCTTCTGGCATAGCCTTCTCGATGAACCAAAACTGGTCCGGGTCTTGATTCCCTAAGCCCTTGAAAATGGGAAATTTTACTGAATTCGCCATATTGAACGGTGGTGGAGGTGGTGGCGGTGTGGGTGAAGGTGTATGCGGTGGAGGTGAAGATGGAGGTGGTGGTGGTGTAGGAGAAGGTGTATGTGATGGAAGTGAATATGGAAGTGGTGTGGGTGGATGTGGTATTTGTGGGAACCCTCACCTTATTAATTGAACAATGCTCTGTGGAGAAGTATGTGATGCTTCTTCATCGTCACTTAGAGGAGGCTCAATCAGCAGGCTATATTCAGGTCCTATTCCTTTTCTATCCCTAAATAACTTTCAACTTCATGTAGCTCCAAACATCAAGGTAATTCCAGAACCTACTTTTCACACAAGAGAATTTTAATCCAATTATTAAAAGACCTTAAGTACTTACCTTGCAGCCCTTTGAAGAATTGTCTTCGCTATAGCTAACTGAAGTATCGACAACAAACTCTGTCACAAATCCTCCTATGATATGATCAAGCCAGTGATCGACAATGCATATTCAGAAGCTTCTAATGTCCACACTAACTCTGGGGTCCACACCATTAGACCATTAAGCCTCCACCTTCCTTGGTTGTCTGCCAATTTAGCAATCCACTCGTATAATTTGTCTGGGAAGGAACAAAAGAAAATTTCTTGTATCTCTATGTACATATACATATCTAGCCATTGTTATTTTGTCAATTGCGAGTTCCTATTCTGTTGTGTCGTGAATTTATCGATTTTCCTATCCAGCCAATCTTCAATTTCCTTCTTAGTTGGATTCCAGTGATGTGACATCACACATCTCTTTATGTAGATCATGGTCCTGGCAATGAAACCATTTTTTGGCTTAGGGGTTCCTGAACCAGGTTTAATGTCAAGCTAGCCAAGCAAATCCTTACACTACTAGCCCTTTCCGTATCAATCCCTGGAGTGCAGATTGAAGTCTGACTCGAAGCAGTATGGGGGGATGTTGAACAAAGTTTCCACACTGAGAGATGGTTATGTTGTCATTTTTTACCCTTTTTCTGCCTTCGTGCAGATCGATAAGCCCTGAAGGCTTATCGATATAACTTCCTCTTGCTAGCCTCTAGACCTTCGCAAAGGTCTACAACTTTCTTTCATGGACCTAAAACATGTGAATCAACCACTTACGCACCTCTGTAATCACTCCTAAGTCTATTATTATCCAGATTGTCTTAAGTGTTTGATATCTTTAGCATGCATTAAGATATTCTATGCATAAGCAAATATTATTACTTGCATTCATATAACAATGTAAAACATACAAATTCACGCATCAATATAGCATTAAATCACAAACCTAGTATTCATCATAACATAATCGCATTCATTCATAACTGAAGTAAGTAAATCAAACACAAGTATTTCTAGAATAATTTTCTTTATTAATGCTTCAGATCTTCTTATAGACTCAAACTACCTTGCGCACTTAGCTGTAGGGTTCCGCGCACTCATCTGCAGACTTCTACCTTAGGCCTATGTGCACACAGTTGTAGAGCCTTTCTTATACTCTAAAATCCTTCGCTCTTTCTATTAGTGACCCATTACATTCATCATCGTCAACTAAAAAATACCTTAGACTCTTCTAAGCCTCTCCTTTCTATACAATCCCATGGTCCTTGGACCATGGGTAGATCTTCTAAATCCGACACAACTTACATAAACAGAAGGGTAAAACCATTTATGACACTTTACATCTATGCGCTCCATGACCACAAATTGTGGAGACTTTACACTTTACATACAAAAACTTGGGCTTTCTACCCCAAAAATTGGGCTTTTAGCCCCAAAATTGACCCTAGGGGACTCTATCCCAACATCTATAAAATTATTTTGTTTTATTTTAATTTTAACTAATTGTTATATATATATATATATTATGAAATTATTATATTTATTGGAAAATCAGTTCGAATAGTCTCACTCCTCGTAGCTAAAACATGTTGACTTATCAACCTTATTGAAAGAAAATTCACCACCTAAAATTACTAATTGGGGGCCCATAAAAAAGAAAGCTTTCACTCAACAGCGAGAAAATCTTTTAACTTATTTCCTGACATTAAGAAAATAATATATTAACAAAAAAAGACAATTTTAAAACATACTCCAATTATTATTGTTGTTATATTACATAGATAAAATTAATAAGAATAATAATTTAATCTTAAAATTCATTCACTGACCTCATAGTATTGAATATTGGTGATATCAAACTTTACATCACCTTGGTAACAGGGATTGTACTCAGCACTCAAATGGATTTCATCGTTGCTGTCATAGATAATCAGGCTCATGTTGCCTACAAATTGAGTGATCACATCCACGTTCCAGTCAGCTGACGATTTATGGTCGAAGTTATGCCCAATGAATTGCAAGGAAATATTCATTATTTGTTGGTCCTTAGCACTTCCTATCTCCTTATCGAATTCTTATCCTATTTTTGCTACCCTTGGCGGTGTTGTGGAGCACGAAGTGCAAGGCGTGGTTGTCTTGTGTGGCCATTGTTACAAGAAGTAGTGCAACACAGGTGGTTGCGACCATATTTAGGGATGATTTACAAGAAGAATCCTAAGGAAGTTTTGAATGAGTCAAACTTCTGAGAATGGTTAGGGTAATTCACATTGTTTATTTGATCGAGGAGTGACCATTTATCTAGAGCGAAAGATACACTATACTAGTTCGTTGTGCAAAGTGATGGAGTACAGACAAACGCAGATAAAAGGAACTCAGATCATGGGTAGATATTTTAGTAAAAGTAATAATCAACACAGTGACCAAGGTCTTTCATTTTTGAATTGGGATTTTTCACTTTCTGTGGACCATTTAGGTGTGGCTAAATACGATTGTGGAAAATAATAATATAATGTTTGACTCTCAAAATGGGATTCAGGAAATCTTCCAAAATGGGATTTTTATAATATTTTGATATTTCCCTTTAATATTATCCCTAATAAGAAAATAAATCAAAACACAATTCTATTTCAATTTCATAATTCACTCTGACATTTGTCCCCTTCTCACTTACACTAGTTTCTCGCATTGCATCTTGGCATGATACAAATAACCATAACCTTTTCTTTTAGATGGGAAATGAAACATAATGATAAAAATGATGCACAAACCCACCTCCCTACCATTATTTCTTCTATATGGATCATGTTTAGTTTCATTTAGTTATTGTTTAATCTTTTGTTAATATGGTGCTTTTACTTTCTGATTTTGGATGTTATATTTTCCATTTTAATATACTATGTCTCTCATCAAGTGTGATCATACTTTTTAGTATGTGCATACTTTTTAGTATGTGCATTTGTGAAGGAGAGAGAGAAATGGTTCAAATACGTTTTTAATATTACTAATCACTTATTAACTTTATGTGATGCTTTAATAATTTTTACCATAGTTTAGAGATAAAGTATCGATAAACATTTCGACTTGCTTGGAAATGGTATCTACTTATTCTAACTTGTTTTAAGAAAATGTGGATAAAAATCGCCATAAAATTTCCATGAATAATTGACCAAATATGGAGTGGTTTTATTTCATTTCTCATAGACATTGCTTGAGCTTATGAAAATTCTAATTAGTATTTTATGACAAGGAGATCTTGTTTCAACAAAATCTATGTAAAACCCTCCTCCCACATCTACCCAAGTAATTGACCAACCCGGGTAAACATGTGACGAAGAGTTACTATGATATGATTCAACTCCCCATGTGTTAGTTAAGGAATTGGAACTGATGGAACACACTACACATACCTTCCATACATATTGCAGAACCATTAGGTGCCATCCAAACCTTCCAAGTGGCTAGCCCCTGAGACAAATTGGCCTTGTACCACCTTAAACCCTCAGTTACTCCCATAACATATTCATGAGTGTGAATCAAACACTATAGTCACCCCCAAAACATGGGCATGCCTGCGACTAGGGACTTTCCTAGGTAGTTTTGTGCCTGTGACTTTGAATTATGTGCCACCTTTTTAGGACCAGGGCTCAGGTCACTGCCTAGAACTCCATGAAACTTCCAGAAATGAAAGATAGCATTGGAACAATGATACAAATGCAATTACTTGAAGAAAGACTTGACTAGATCCCTACTAGTCATGACAAGAATTTTGTCAAGCATGTCACAAATATGCATTCTATAGGTTTAAGCAATATATCTTAGCATAGGGGTCACATAATTATCTGAGAATCACTAAGAAGCATTGCTGCCTCATCACAATTGTTAGAAAATTATATATTATAGAGAAATGGAACACATAAAATATTGCATAAATATAAACACAGAAAATGCATAAAACAAGAGAGACACAGATATATGTGGTTCACCCAGTTTGGGCTACATCCACGGAGAAATAACCAATCCTTCTTTTTATATTATCCAACAAACTTAAGAGATAAAACCTACAGCAGATTCGCTGCAACTCACTCTTTTCTCTCAATCTCCTCTCTCTTTCTCACTCAGAATACAGATCTACATAGACACAATACAATTCCCTCATATATAGCGAGGAGTTGCCTTCTAGGGAAAAAAACCCTAAATTAAACATAACTTCTACTATCAGATCTCTGCCTAATGAATGGCCCAGATTGACTATGAAATTACAAAATTTTACAAGGCAATTTTACATCTATTTTACCCCTGAAACCTCCCACCAGGGGGGGCTCCCAAAAGGTCATAGCCGCCCCCCCTGATCCCCCCTGCAATGAATATTTTACAGGCGACGTTGCTGCCCCATTTCGAACTAGGGTCCAATATGGCAATACCTTTGAATACAGAAGATAATCAGGCTCCACACCCAATAATCATCACAATAACTGCATTACCATCTATTAAGCCATATATTCATTGTACATTTGGTGATTAACCAAAACATGATGAGAGCCATACATTTTCACTATCATAAAACTCATTCATGACCAACATATAACCAACATAAATATTAAGGATATAACAACCATATAAGCCACATATAAACAAGTATATTTACCCGTAAAATTCCAAGGAGAAAGAGAGATCTTATTGATGATTGAATAAGTCGACCAAGTATGGGACTTCCATGAACCACCATACTATAGACTACGTTGAACCCAATATTTATTTCAGTTAATCACCCCCATGCCATATTCCAAGCATGAATGTGGAATCTCATAGAACAAATCAATCAAAACCATCCATGGCTTCCAGAGGCCAAACCACCTCAACCTTCAACCATTGGTTCCACCTCATGGTCGAACATCACTAACCATCACTAGATTCGTGTACACCCAAGATTTCTAGGGATCTAGAGAATTTGTTTCAACCAGGGCTTCCAAGACTAGTAACTCAACCCATAGCTACTTTCAGACTTCCCGAGATTTTGTCCAACCAAGACTTCTAGGACTAGTAATTCAACCCAAGTTGTTATAGGGCTTCCAGGTAATTTTCCAACCAAGGCTTCCAAGAACTAGTAACTCAACCCACAACGAAAGGAACATGAGAACCAACTAGAAAACAAAAGAAATGAAACCACAACACCATGGATATCTAAGGAATGGCAGTGCTAGGAAAATCCAATGTCAATCCAGGAAATCCTTCATACCAATGACAAATCATAACTAAGAAACCACATGTAAATGCCATGCATGCCAAAAATAATGAGGAAAACATACATGCAACTTGATACCTACAATAAAAAATCATTGTACCTATTTATCTTGATGTCCTCTTGTGATTTCATGTTCTTCCTTTGCCTTCTTCCTCCCAAACTCCAAGTATGCCATACTCCTCAAAGAGTGCTCCAAAAAAAACTCTAAGTTTCCAAGAGTATGAGAGAGAGAGAGAATAGAGAGAGAGCTCCAAAATTGAACTGAAAAAATGTATCAACTAATCCTCATAAGCCTTTTTATCAATGAGGCCTCTATTTTCTTCGTTTTCCATTATTTTCCTTTATTTTCCTCCTCACATGCAACTTGTGACCTTTCACCTCCCTTTTCTCCTAATTTCCATTATTTTTATAAATAAAATGCTAATAAATGCCTCATGCCTTTCCAAATCATTTGTCATTTCCTTTGCCTATTTCCTTAGCCATTAATTAATCCCAAGTGATCTCCATCACTATGTTTTTTCCAAACATTCAGCTTGGAATACGTGCCTCATGACCAAGGCCTTATTTTACCTTTATTAATTTTTACATGGATTTTTTTACCATGGCTGCTACAGAACCCTCCTCCTTGGGGGAACACCATGCTCGGTGTTCAATGACATATACAACCACAAAACCTGTATAAACAAAACACACTTCCCAAGGATATTTATAACTTAGCTCATTGCAGTATTTACAATGTTAAACCTATTGATAAGAAAACCAACATGAAAAAATAACAACATGAAGACCATAATTACATGACACCCATACCGCTTATTGGAGCTTTATAACATAGCTCATGGAAGTATTTAGATCCATATACATATATACATATATTGAAACATTCGCTTAACTAGCGAATAGAGAAGGACACATGGCCCACATATGATCCTCCATCACCCATGTATCCTCATCGGGCCAAAAGTGCTTCCGCTGCACTTTAAACTGCTCGATTAGTAGGTCTCAGAGCATGACTATATTTCTTTACAAAAAGAATTGAGGTTCCAAAAAAAATTCTCCTTTTGGCTCAACCTATAATAGAGACCAATCAATCATGTGATCAACATCTTGAACATACTTTTTAAGAAATGACACATGGAAAACATCATGGAATTTCATTGTCGAAGTTAGTGGATTTCGATAGGCTACTGGCCCAATCCTCTCAAGAATCCTGAAAGGTCCACAAAAACAGGGTGCCATCTTAGCACATGATCCAATCCACAATGAGCTCTTCTTCAGCTTGATGTGCATGTCCACCTACACCCAAACCTGAAACTCCTTAAAAAAATTATTCCAATATGCATGGCTTTTCTACCTATCATGTGTTGCTTTCATATTCTTCTTGATTATATGTATTTCTTGTTCCATTTATGCCAACATGTCTGGTCCAATCAACACCCTATTAGCTAGATCACTCCAACTAATAGGAGTATTACGACTCTCCCCATTGAGTGCCTCAAACAGACTCATCGTCAAATATTCCTGATGCCCATTGTTGCAAGAGAACTCAACTAGTGGAAGATATTCTTCCCACTTTCACTGTTGATGTATCACATACATCCTCAACATGTCCTCTAATATCCTATTGACCATTTCTATTCATCCATATCTCTATGAATGATAAGCTATACTAAAGTCCAATTTTGTACCAAATCCCACAAAAAAAACCTTTCAAAATTTGGAAGTGAACTTCATATCCCTATCTGAAGAAATATTTTGTGGAACCCCACGCAAGCTCACGACATCTATGATGAAGACTTGTGCTACATCATTTTCTGATTATGTAGACTTCGCTAGAATGAAGTGCACTACCTTTGTCAACTTGTCCACCACAACCATGATGGAATAATGTTGCCTATATGTCCTCTGTAAAATTGTGATAAATTCAATGGAAATGAGCTCTCATTTCCACTCTAGAATTGGAATTGGATGTAGTAGTCTACCTGGATGCTTAGAATCTACCTTCACTTGCTGAAAATCCAAGAAAATATCCATGAAATTTGCCACGTCTCTCTTCAAATTTGAGCAATAGTAAAAATTCTTCACCACTGTCAGTGTATTCCGATATCCTGGATCCATGAAATATGCCACGTCTCTCTTCAAATTTGGCCAATAGTAAAAATTCTTTACCGTTGTTAGTGTATTCTGATATCCTGGGTGACATGAGTATGATTTCACATTAAACTCCCTCAAGATTTCCTTATTGAGCTAACTGTTGTCTAACACATATATCTTGTAACACCCTTCTCCCACATCTACCCAAGTAACCAACTAATCGAGGTAAACATGTGATGAGAGGGTACTATGATTTGATTCAACCTCCTATGTCACCTTAAGGAACTAAAATGGTGTAACAAATCTAGTGAAAAGTTCATGTAATAAGAGTTAATAAAGGAAAAATAAGACCACGGTTATGGGACACGTATTCCAAGCTGAATGTTGGGTAAAGATATCCTAGTGGGAATCATTGGATGTGTGTTTTGGCTAAGGAAAATTGGAAAAGGTTAAGGCAAAGGCATTAAAAGGCAAACATGCATTTTTGACACATTTATTTATGAAAATAAAGGGAAATAGGAGAAAAGTAAGGTGAAAGGTCATAGGTTGCATGTGAGGAGGAAATTGAATGAAAATAATGGAAAATGAAGAGATTAGAGGCCTCATTAATAAAAAGGCTTCTGAGGATTAGTTGGCAAGTTCTTGGCTCAAACTCTTAGTTAGTGTAAGCTCTTGGTCAGTGAAAGTTTGGAGCTCTCTCATTATTCTCTCTCTCTCTCACTCTTGGTCACTTAGAGTTTTCTTGGAGAACTCTACCTTTGGATCAAAGAAGGAAAATCAAGTAAAGGGAAAGGAAGGAAGGAAAGGAACAAGGAAAGGAAAGTAGGAGAAGAAGCTTCAACATGAATACTTGCAAGTAGCCTTTTTCATGTGTGATTTCTTAGCTAGTTTGGACATGCATGACTTCGCATGTTGGTGTATGGTTCTCTTGTTGTCGGTGGCATGGTTTTTCCAGGTTATGATAGTGGATTTCAACCTAGCCTAGCCTTTTTCTGGATGCCATGGTATGTTGGTATGTTTATTTTGGTTTTTGAGCTTTGAAATTGTCGAATGAATTTCAAATGTTGTGTGTGGAGCATGATTGTTCAGAGGTCTTTGTTTCAGCGGGATGTATACCCCAGGAAGTTTTGTACACCCTCCACGC
>APFE031028360.1:65550-92941 GCA_000404065.3 Pinus taeda | reverse complement strand
GGTATTGTATTTGAGGCGGTGATATAGATGTGTATTCTGTGAGCGAGAAACAGAGAGGTGAGACTGTGAGAGAAAAACAGAGGATATTACAGCGGCTTTGCTGTAGGTTGTGTCTCTTCATTTTGCTGGATAATAGAAAGGAAGGACTGGCTGTTCGAGGTGGACGTAGCCCAAACTGGGTGAACCACGTATATCTATGTCTCTCTTGTTTTGTGTGTTTTCTGTGTTTATATTTTTGCAATATTTTATGTGTTCCATTGCTCCGTAATATATAATTTTCTAACATCAAAATCCCAGGCGGAGGTGGTCTCAAGGTTCATTCCCAAAGGCCTAAGAATCCCTTGACCGGTTTTGGTGGGATACGCGGTAAAGCCTGAGGGAGAAGTCTCAGTGCAGGGCTTAGTTATTTAGGTTTGGATTGTGATAAATCCTAAGAGACTAATCTCAGTTTAGGTCCCACTGATCTGGTTTAGATTGTGGTAAAGCCTGAGAGATAAGGAGACAAAAAATTCCTCAAGGATAGTTGTGGATTCCAGACGGTATTCCAAGTTTGGTTTGGCTGTGATAGGAGCATTGATCTGGTGTGACAATAGTTTGATGAGGGTGTAGGTGGTTTAACAAATGGATTCTCTTGGTTGTTCTATGATATCCCACATTCATTCTTGGAATACAGAACAGGGGTGGCTCATTGAAAGAGATATTTGGTTCAACTATGTCTATGGTCAGGTGGTACATGGAAGTCTCGAACCTAGTTAGATTTTCCTGTGTTTAATAAAACCTAAGCTATGTTACCTTTTCACTGATTTGTATGAGGATTTAATGGTTGTCATATCTGTGATATTTATATGCTTTTATACTGATTATAAGCATGGTTGAATGATTGGCTCATGTCATGGTTATTTCATATATTTACTTGTAACTGTTAAATGGATGGATGCGAGACCTAATTGATGATGTAGTATTTCAATGGAGAAGGAAGTGATCCTTCTTGTCATGTTTCATACGGTGTTTCAATCATTTATGCTCTATCTTGTATCCTAGACATGTAGGTTGCATTGATGCCAAGTGTTTGGCATAATGTTAGCCCTGGTTGGGGATCCTTAGGCCTAGTCCTGAGGATGAATTTTGATTGATCAACATTGTTATTATGTTTTTAATGAATTCTGGAAGTTACAACAATTTTTGGGCAGAGGCTAGGATTCTGAGCTAGAAAAGTCACCTAAATCCCAGGGTCGTGACATAGAACTGACAATTTTGGTCCATTCACCGGAAAGCAGGCCTATGAGAGTGAGTTTAGGTTGTTGGGCACTCCCTTTCCCATAGCATGAGATTTACTGTAGCCTAAGGGTTTCAAAATAGCAGTGGGACCCAGGGATATGCTGTTTGTGTTTATTAGTGGTTGTCATTGATGTCAACTCAAGCAGTGCCATGGGTTACCCAGATCTTGCATGGGAATTTTTGACTTGAAAAATTACTCTATTATGAGTCAAGGATATTCTATATGTATTCTAATTGTTGAGATGTTTCCATTGATATATGGCACACCACGTAATTCTTCACTGTTTGAGAGATATTTGTGTTTGAAGTTAGTAACCCCAGTTAGTGGGCTAAAACCCTATGGGGTTGTGGCATGGCACTCATAATTGGTTGTGCTCATTGAATAGTCAATAATTAATATTTTTTTCCTTTTCTCCTAAAACCCCTCCAACATTCACTTGTTGATGACCCTCTCAACTCAAGACATTCATATAAATAGTGACCCTCATATCCTCCTCTAGTATGGATTGTGTGGCTTCGAATAGGTCATCATGGAATTTTTTCTATAAATATTTTCTGTGAAGCTTCAGAAGCTAAAATTAAAACCCATTTGATCCGCAATCTTGATGAACCTCTTGACCAAATTTCATATCTTGTTTCTTTATATTTTCAGAGATATGATCTAAGAAAGTTAGTGTTTTTTCAAGTTCCCAAATTCCATGTTAAATAGATGACGTTGGGAAAATCGTCATAACTTTCTCTCTGAACATTGGATTCAAATTTCGTGAATAATGGAAGAAAGAGGATGGAATGTATTTTGTTGGATATTGTTTTCATGGTCGAAGGTCACAACAGTGACATGTGGCACTCCGTACAATTTCGCCCTACTGAACCGTCTATAATGAGGTCATTGTGGGAGATTGGGAATAACTCTTTCCTGAATAATCCAATATTGATTAGACTTATGGGGTTGGAAAGAGGACCTAGCGATCCACCATAGGATGAAATTTCAGACCCTGGAGATCCAAAATTACATAGATACAATAGATTCAATATCGAGCTCCTAGAAGAAAAGAAAAAACATGCATTCAAAGATCACTGCAGTAAGGTCCACACATCAAATGTCAAGGGTAAGTCTCCTACAGCAAGTTATGTATGATTAGTGTTTACATTTGAATTTTGAGTATCATATCTAACATGTGTTTTTTAAAGACAACATAAGTATATACAGGGTCTCGGTTATACCTCTATGTCTCTATATGTCACAATTAATTTTGATACCACATTTCAGATGCCGTATTCTTGATACTACACATTTGATGCTACACCAAGTCTGCTAAATATACATGATATTGTAAGTTCATGTTACTTTTCTTGTCATAGTTGATAGAATGGTCTTTTTTGTTGTAGTTAGAACTTGGTCCATCACAAGTTTAGGGTCTATCATCAGTTTTTATTGTATATATCTTTAGGTCAGTTTTGGATATAGTCTTACATAGAGTCCAGACCTATATCAAGAGTGGGAGTCTTTTTCTACTACTGCAACAAGTTAACAACAAAAGTGACAAGCACACTTTTAGTACACATTGTAATTGTAATTTTAATTTATTCATTACTATGCACTTACATGTGGTTTGCAGGTAGAGGTAAGTTGAAGGGTATTTTGTTTTTTTTTTGGGATTGGTTTTGCAGGGCAAATTTTGCATGCACGTAGAAGAAGATTCAAGTACAAAATCAAGAAATAATTCAAGAGCAGAAGTATCAAATCAAAGAAATAATTGCAGCGGGACATCTTTGAAGACATGATAGCCATCTAGATATCATGAAGTATTGTTAAGGCGAAGAGTCATCATTGTAAAGTTGTAAAAGAGTCATCATTGTAAATGAATCACTTGTAAAAGAGTCATCATTTAAAAGAGTCATTTGTAGAAGATTCATCATTGTAAATTTTATAAGAGTCATTCTACTTAGATTCGAAGAGGCAGTGTTGGGAGGTATAGGAGTCACTATTGGGATGATTTCATGGTTGGGTTGTAGGTCATAGAGTGATTGGTTATTTGGTCAAGTACACGAAAATCAATGTAAATCTTATTGTATTGTGGATTGTTGTCCATGGTTTGGGAATCCATAGTCTTGTCTTATTTTAGTCATTATAGGGTGGTAGGAAGGTCTTAGGAAGGTGTATAAAGTCACCTACAAGTTGGGGCATGTGAACACTTCAGGGTGGTAGGGTGGTGCTAGGGTGGGTTGTGGCTCGCTAGTGTGTTGGGGCATCCATTCAGATGATTACTGAAGAAACTGAGGCATCCTTCTAGTGGGAGCTGGAGAAGAATGATTTTCTAGAATTCTAGGAAGTTGTGGATTTCATTTTAGTTGGGGCTAAAGATTAAAGAACTTATTAGAAAAAAATTCTGTGTTTTTTGTCTCGGAGGGAGTTTTCCACCTAAAATTCTTGTTCCTATTGTGTTCTTTTATTTGTTTTTATTACTGCACAAACATTAATAATAATTGAAGATTAACTAATGCTCTGAAAATATTTAAAAGTGCTAATTGCCAAGGAATATTGATTCAATCCCCCTCTTAGTATTTCCATCAATTGGTATCAGAGCTTGGTTCCTTGAATAGTAGTCTAACAACTGGAAGGATATCATGTAGTATACTAAGAATAGAGTTCCTTTGTTCAATGGAAATAACTATTCACTTTGGAGTGGTAGAATGAAGGTTCATTTACTGGCGCAAGGATACGAAGTATGGGAAATCCTTGACAAATGCTTCACATCAACCTAGGATAAAAAAGGTATGAAAAATATGGTATATGATGAAAAGGCTAAAGATATTATTATCATTTGGATTATAAAATATATTTATCTTAAGGTATTGAGTTGTTAAACTTCTAAAGAGGTAGGGGGAAAGCTTGAAAATATATATGCAGGTGACTCAAAGGTGAAAGAAGCAAAGCTTCAAATTTTCATGGCAAAATTTGAGCAACTCAAAATGAGGGAAGATGAAGATATTGTTGCATAATTTCATCATGTTGATAAAAAAAAAAATACATTGGAAGGTTTTGGAGAACATGTTGAAACGAAAATTGTTGTCAAACCTTACTAGCAAGATTTACCCCTAAGGTATCTGTCTTGGAAGATAGATCAAATCTCACCAATCTCAGCATAGATGAATTGCATGGAATTATTACGACATATGAAATGAGGATTGAATAAGAGGATTTCACATCTCACTTAGAAACAACATTTTTCGCATCGAAGAAGAACAGTAAGGACAAGCAAACTTCGAAAGAAAAAACTTGCAATTGTAAGGATGAGGAAAAGGAAGAAGGTGAAGAAGAATTCTTAGATAAATAATTTTCCTACTTCACATGGAAAATGAGAATAGGTACGGGAAAATTCAAAGGTAAACTTCCATTAATATGTTTTGATCGTAGTGAGGTATGGCATTTTGCCACCAAATGTCCTCACAAAAATCAGGATGTTACAAAAGGGAAGAAAAGTCCTAAGAAGTTCAACAATCAAGGCAAGAAAAAACGGTTTAAGAAAAGTTTCTTCTCTAAAGAAGATAGTTCCTCATTTGAGGAAGACAATGATAATGAAGAAGAATTCAACGGAAGAGTGTTACTTATGGCCAATAACAGTAAACAATAAGCACCTGATGAAGAAGGAGACAAAGAAGAAGAAATTACTGAAGTCGAATTTCAAAACAAAGCAATAAGGGTTATCAAAGAGCTCAAGGCCGAAAAGAAGCATGTTAACACTCTTGAAGATTAATTGAATACAGAAAGGGAATAGGTCCTCAATCTTAAAATCAAGGTTGAAGAATACAAAAAAATTGAAGAATCACTCAGGAAATAAGTAAAGGAAAGCAACAAGGAGAGAGAAGCATTGGAAGTTGAAATAGTTTCTCTACCAAAAGGAAGTAAAAAGTGGAAAAACTCTTTAATACTATGCCAACATTTCAAAGGATTTCTATGATCTCATCGGCAAGCAGCGATCATACAGTGACAAGACTGGTCTTGGTTACAAAGAAAAATCCAAAAATGAGTCAAGACATTCTATGACAACTAAATAAGATGGATATGCAAAAATGGTAGATCCACCAGCTGGATCAAGAGATCAAGACTCACAGGAAGAACCTTGGAAGAAAATTCCTTGAAGAAGATTTCCTCCCAGGTATCAACCTATCTTTTATGGTCATTGTTATTAATCTGGAAGGTTTGGACATAGAGATGTAACATGTCACATGTATGAAAATTATTCCAAGAGATATTTCAGAAATAGATATTCCAGAACTCAACAAGATATCAATAGATTTGATTATCTAAGAAATGATGTCGAATGTTACAAATGTAACAATTTTGGACACATAGCTAAATATTGTAGACTTGGAAGCTCTCAAAAGGATTTCACGCAAAATTGAAATGAAAAAATATAAAAAAATAAGAATGAAAGGTGTGTTGTCACTCTCAAGGCTCAAAGAAACAGAAACGTGTGGTATGTTGACAGCGGTTGCTCAACGCATATGACTGGAGATAAAAATAAATTCATATCCTTGGAAGAAAATAAGGATGGACCAATGTCTTTTGGAAATGACGGGGCATCAAATGTCATTGGAGCATGTACGGTCACTCTTGGAAGAAAGAATGCATTAGCAAAGGATGTGTTGTTGGTTGAAAATATGAATCACAATTTTCTCAGTGTTGGACAGATGTGGGATCAAGGGCACACGATGCTATTAAACTTGAAGAAATGTGAAATCAAGAAAGGAAAGTTTGGTAAAATTATGGCTATAGCAAGCAGAGATCCAAATGGCATATAGATTTTGGATGAGACACCTAAAGGGTGTTTCTTGGAAAAAGAAGATGAGATTTGGCTATGGCACAAACGAATGGGACATATAAATTTTGACAATTTGGTCAAGATAAACAAAAAGGAAGTAGTTAGAGAAATGTCGAAAATTTTGAAACCTTCCAATACGACATCTAAATCTTGTCGGCACAACAAACGGGAAAATTTTGAATTAAAGACAAAGGAACACTTTGTATCATGTCCATTGGAATTAATATGTATTGATCTATGTGGTCCTATGAGAACAAAAGACTTAGATGACAAATTATATTTTTTGCTAATTATAGATGATTACAGCAAAATGACAACCATTAGTTTCCTAAAGAAAAAGTCTGAGGCATTTGAGTGTTTCAAAATCTACAAGGAATTGGTCGAAAATGAAAATGATTTGAAGATCAAATGTCTGAGATCATATAATGGCGAAGAATTCACATCCAAATCATTTTTGCAATATTGTGACGAAAATAGAATAAAAACTCAATTCTCAACAGCTAGAACACCACAACAAAATTGAGTTGTTGAAAGAGAAAACAAAATCATACAGTAAGTGGCTAGAACAATGTTAAAGGACTCAAAATTAGACGATAAATTCTAGGTTCAAGAAATTGATATTGTCATATTCATATTAAATAGAGGCTTGCTTAGGAACAACTGTAACATGACTCCATACGAACTATGGAAAGGAAGACCGACTAACATTAAATACTTCAAAATATTTGGAAGTAAATGTTACATTAAAATAGAAGGCCAAAAATGAGGAAAATTCGATTCCCATGTTGACGAAGGTATTTTCATTGGTTATTCATGCAAAAGATAGGCTTATAGATGCTACAATCTGAGGCAAAACAAATAGTTGAAAGCATAAATGTTACTTTCGACAAAAATGGTGTTCTAAAGGATAATAATGAGATTATCTCTCGAAGAAAATTTGAAGGGATTGAGGTAGAATCTATGAAGGATGAAGAAGAATCTCCAGAACAAGACCAATAAAATAAAGAAACAATAGTCAACCAAGAGGAAATAAGAAATGATCAACAAGATGTACAAGAAACTTCTCCAAAAGTTTTAAAATAATGGTGTCAAAAGAATCATCCATCAAATCAAATCATCAGAAACATAGAAGAAGGAATTAGAACCAGAAGAAGTCAACAACTTCATTCATCATGGCAAGCCCATATTTCTCTATTAGCGACTTTTGAGCCTTACAATTTTGAGGAAGCTAGTCAAAATGAACATTGGGTAGAAACTATGAATGAAGAATTGGATCAAATTGAGAAGAATGACACTTAGGAATTGTTTGCACAACCAAAGGATAAAAATTTTATTGGAACTAAATGCCTCTTCAAAAACAAATTGAATGAGGATGGATAGGTTACTAGGAACAAAGAAAGATTAGTCTGCAAAGGATATGCACAAGTTCAAGGAATAAATTTTGAAGAAAAATTTGCTCCTATTGCCAGAATGGAAGCTATTAGGATGTTTCTCACTTATGCTTGCGCAAGAAAAATAAAGGTCTACCAAATGGATGTTAAGTCAACTTTTCTAAATGGTGAATTGGTGGAATAAGTTTAGATTGAACAACTCAAATTTTTTGTGCTCTCTAACAAATAAGACTACATTTGGAAATTAAAGAAGGCTCTATATGGTCTCAAGAAATATCCTAGGGCTTGGTATGCTCATCTTAACAAATATCTACATCAATAGAGATTCAAGAAAGGAAGTGTTGACAACAATATTTATGTGAAAGAGAATCAAGATAGCCTAAAAATTATCGAAGTATATGTGGATGATATAATCTTTGGAAGCAATGATGACATATTAAGTAAAAACTTTGCCACAAAAATGCAAAGTGAGTTTGAAATGTCTATGCTTGGTGAACTAACATACTTTTTAGGGCTTCAGATTTATCAGTAAGATCAAGGAATATTCACATATTAAACCAAGTACATCAAATAAAGGCTCAAGAAATTCCAGATGGAAGATTGCAAGCCAGTCCTTACCTACATGGTAACAAGTTGCAAGTTAAGCTTAGAAGACTCATCAAAGGACGTGGACCAAAGGATGTATAGATCCATGATTGGTAGTCTCCTATATGTGATATCCTCCCGACTAGATGTGATGTAGGCAATTGGACAGGTAGCATGATTCCAAGCAGCACCAAAATAATCTCACATCATTTTCATCAAAAGAATTCTTCAATATCTTAAGGGCACAACAAAATATGGTCTCTAGTATCTGAAAGGAAATGATCTGGTCATCCAAGCTTATATAGATGCAAATTAGGTAGGAAGTGTTGATGATCATAAGAGTACTAGTGGAGCAATGTTCTACCTAAGTGGTTGCCTTGTCTCATGGTTAAGTAAAAAGCAGTCTTCAATCTTGTTATCCACAGTGGAAGCAAAATACATCATGGAAGAAGCTTGTTGTACTTAAGTTCTCTGGATGAAGAAAACCTTGCAAGATATTCAAGTTAAGTTTGATGAGCCTATTCCCATCTTCTGCGAGAACACCAGTGCCATCAATATCTCCAAAAATCTTGTGATGCATTCCAAAACAAAGCACATTCCAATCAAATATTATTTTGTTAGAGATTAGGTCACTGAAAATAATATCTAGCTTAAAAATGTTAGCACAAAGGAACAAATTGCTGACATATTTACCAAACCATTACCTCGTGAATAATTTTAGTATCTTCATCGAAATCTTTGGATTTTCCCAACTTCTCATTAGAATCTTTCTCTTATCTAACTAAGTAGAAAAGGGGAGTGGATGTGTGTACAGGTTCACAGGATGAAAGTTTGTTAGGGGGAGTTACCCTTTGCCATTGATAAAAAAGGGGGAGAGAAGGCAATAGGAAGAGGTGTCATGATCGCAGGGGGAGTACTTGTGTTACCATGAATGCCAAAGGGGGAGATTGTTGATTAGTGGTTGTCACTGATGTCAACCTAAGCAGCACCAGGGGATACCCCGATCTTGCGTGTGAATTTTGACTTGACAACTTACTCTATTTTGAGTCAAGGATCTTCTAGATGTATTCTACATGTCGATATTTTTCTGGTTATATATGGCACATGTAATTCTTCACAGTTTGAGAGATATTCATGTTTGAAGTTCATAACCCAAGTTAATGGGCTAAAACCCTATGGGGTTGTGGCATGGCACTTATAATTGGTTGTGGTAAATGAATAGTCAGTAATTAATATTCTCCTAAAATCCCTCCAATGTTCAATTGTTGAGGACCCTCGCAACTCAAGACATTCATATAAATAGTGACCCTCATGTCCTCCTGTAGTAGGGATTATGTGGCTTCAAGCAGGTCATCATGGAATTTTCACTATAACTTTTTTCTGTGAAGCTTCGGAAGCTGAAATTAAAAACCATTTGATCTGCAATCTTAATGAACCACGTGACCAAATTTCAGATCTTGGTTCACTATATTTTCAGAGATGTGATCTGAAGAAGTTAGGGTTTTTGCAGGCTCCCAAATTCCATGTCAAACAAGGGACATTGGGAAAATCGTCATAACTTTCTCTCTGGGCATTGGATTCAAATTTCGTAAATAATAACAGAAATAGGATGGACTGTAGTTTTTTGGATATCGTTTTCAGGGCTGAAGGTCGCAATAGTGACACGTGGCACTTCGTACAAGTTTTCTATACTTAACCTATCTATAATCCATTCATCCTGGGAGATTGGGCATAACTCTTCCTTGAAGAATCCAATCTTGATTAGACCTATGGGGTTGGAAAGAGGACCTAGAGGCCTACCACAGGACAAAATTTTAGACCCTGGAGATCTAAAATTATATAGATATAACAGATTCAATATCGAGCTCCTAGAAGGCAAGAAAAAGCATGCATTCAAGGATCCACACATCAAAAATCAAGGGTAAGTCTCCTACAACAAGTTATGTATGATTAGTGTTTACATTTGAATTTTGAGTATCATCTCTGACATATGTTTTTTTAGGACAACGTAAGTATATACTAGAACTCAGTTATATCTCTATGTCTCTATATGTCATAGTTAGTTTTGATACCACATTTTGGATGTCATATTATTGATACTAAACATTTGATGCTACACCAAGCCTTCTAAATCTATATGATGTTGTAAGTTCATGTTACTTGTCTTGTCATAATTTATAGAATGGTCTCTATTGTTGTACTTAGAACTTGGTCCATCATAAGTCTAGGGTTTATCATCAGTTTTTATTATATATAACTTTAAGTCAATTTTGGATATAGTCTTTCATAGAGTCCAGGCCTATATCAAGAGTGAGAGTCTTTATATACTACTGCAACAAGTCAAAAACAAAAGTGACAATCACACTTCAGGTGCACATTGTAATTATTCATTATTATGCACTTACACATGTTTTGCAGGCAGAGGTAAGTTGAAGGGTATTTTTTTATTTATTTTGGGATTGGTTTTGCTGGCCAATTTTTGCATGCAGATAAAAGAAGATTCAAGTACAAAATCAAGCAAGAATTCAAAAGAAGAAGTATGAAATCAAAGGAAGCATTGTAGTGGGACATCCTTGAAAAAATAACAACCATCCAGATATCTTGAAGTATTGTTAAGGCCAAGAGTCATGATTGTGAAGATGTAAAAGAGTCATTTATAAAAGAGTCATAATTGTAAAAGAGTCATTTGTAAAAGTCATCATTGTAAAGTTCTAAAAGAGTCATTTTGTTGTAGTGGCTACAACCACCCTCTAAATTTTTCCTTAGCCTCGTTTTGGAGCCTCCCTTCCAACCTTCACAACAACTTTCCTTGCTTTGTCAAGTTCACAAACTTCAGTGTCTTTCTTGCACAAAGGTAGCATGTCAGTCACAACTTGATCCATTCCCCTCTTAGGATGTTCACCTGTACATGGTCCAGCTACATGTTGAGCAGCTTCCGCTTGAAAATTGCGTATTTCTAGAGGGAAACCAACCTTCCCTCTAGAAATTGTGCAATCCTCTCTAGCAGCCAGTTGGCCTCCAGGATTACATAATCCTACCTACCAACACTCCGAGTAGGATTTGCACAAATTTCCCCAGCAACGCTTCTCAGCCCATAATTTGCGCAAATCTGGGTAGCAGTGAGTTTCTATTCCCTGAAATTGCACAAATCTCTTGGGAAACTAGTCCAACTCCCAACCATAAATGCACATTTTTCTCCAGAAGTCGAGCAATCTCTTGCACAACTGAGTTGACTGATTCCCTCCAGGACTGAGCAAAACAGACTTGCATGCATGGGTTACTTCTCTAAATGCAGCATTTAAATGCATCCCTTGTTTCAAGGATATATGTTTAACAGTTGGAGGTTACATGAAAGGATCAATTTTGAAACCTCCCACCAAGTGTCGCTTCCCCTAAATTCATGGCATGCGCGTCACAACCTCGATGTTATTAAAAATCATCAACCAGATGTTGCAGAGCTCATTCCTCACATCAACCTTGCAACTTTGACATCCCACATCACATCTAGGAGCAATCAACATGTTTCAACTCAGCTATTTTGGGGTAAGCCTGCTTCCCATGCCTTTTGTTGCATTTCTATCACTTGTTTTGTTTTCTCTTGTGGGAGTACTATATTCTTGATTTCCTTGAATGCTTGTTGTTGTTTAAATATATACTAGCTTTTCCTAGCTCAGTTTTAGTTTTCATAGCTATCTCACTATTGTCGCATGCATGAAACTGTTTTGCACGGACATTCACCCAATCGGCGAACTACCTCACTCACATGCATGTTGATCTGTTTACTGAATCTTTCATTAATGTTTTGCATGAACTGTCAATCACTTTTTCTATCACTTAGTGTCACCATGCATTTATTGACTTAGTTGCTTTCAGTTGCTCATTGGCAAGTCGGGCCAACATTTTCCCAGACTCTGCCTTTACCAAGGTTACATTGCATAATCTAGGGAAGGAAGGCTCACCTTCCTCTCTATATTTGCATATTCCTACCCAGCACTAGCCTCTAGGACTGTTTTTCACATTTCTGGAGGACAGTGGCTACTTGGCCCAAGAAATTGTGCAAATATGTCCCTAGGTGAATAGTCCTTCCCAGCTGGAATTGTGCATTGCACAATCCTAGCAGTCAGCAACTAGACTAGACTATGCATTATGAAATTCTATTAGTCATCCAATCTCCCAACAACCCAACCTATTCCTTGTGCAGTCTTGGCAGTGAGTCTCTCGACCTCTTGGCCAAAATTGCGCAACCTTCATGATCATGCACCTAGGTATGTTGCAAGTCAGTTCTCATGTTTATTTTAGTTTTCAACTGACAGATTGTGTGCCATGAGTGTTTCCATGTCTCCAGGTATCCCAAGTGTTCACACTCCTCTCAACTATATAGGTACAATGGTTTCTAGGAGAGTAGAGACGAAGACACCGTTCAGAGCACACTTGGGGATGTAGTCAATCAAGTGTCCATGGACTTGCCTACCCATGAAGACATCAACTTGTTTGTAGACAAGGACATCAAGATATGATAGCAGCAACATCACAACAAGGAGCATCATGAATAGTAGTAAAGAAAACATACCAAATGTAATGAATGCAAGAGGAGGGTTGTTGACAACACGGAGGTAGAACAAGGTTGCAAGCTCAAGTAGATCCATTGATGATGAAAGAAACTTTGGAGACTCGAACTATGAAGTGACAATATGACATGAAGATCGCACGAAGGTAGAAGATGGAACAAAGAAGGAGTTGCATGTGCTGAAGCAACAACTTAGGAAGAACATGAAGTTGCACATATAGATGAGTGAGTTGCAACAGAAACAAGAACAACAATGGGCACAACATGCGCTCATGGATGAAACTGCGCCCATACAAGTTAAGGATCCATCCCAGTAGCTGAGACACAGAAGACATGGTGAGAAGTGTTACTGATGCATGCAAGGGATTAAGCAGCATGCATGTTGTTGAGCACATGAATGAAATCAAACCCATTCAACACACTCACCAAGGTGAAGACAAGAAGCAAGTCTAACTGGGGCTGAACATGTACTTCAGCAAGTTGATGCACATGACCACCAGCACACACTTGAAGATCAACACGGACACTATGCATCAATTTGTTTCTGGTTCAATCGTACCCAAGAATACCATGCGCATGTTAGCAGATGAGGTGGATGAAGGGGCTGAACCAATGCACCGGTTGAAATGGAGGCAAGAGTTCGCTTCAGCAAGATGTCACCATGAGGTGCATGCACACCATCACAAATGACCAAGCTTGGCATCATCTCACCACCTTCACCATCACAAGCATGTGAAAGGGTTTGTCTCATCACAGTGGACCGAGTGCTAGTTATGTCTTGCAAGGTTTTCTCAAGCCATGTTGCCTCACATGAGTACATGTGCATTCTAACATTGATTCATGTCAAGTGTAATTCAAGTGTCAATAGTTGGACGTAACAGTCATAGAGTAGGTGAAGAGTCATGAGGGTAGCTGAACTGTCACAAAGGGGAATGTCAAGGGGCACCCCACCCTTTGCTATAAATAGTCCCTCATAAATCATTGTATAGGTTTTTGGTCAGCCAAGCTTCTCTTAAGACTATCTTGAAGAAGCCTTAGATTGTATTGTAACACACCTTGGCTTCTCCACTGCATGGAGCTAGTGCATCTCTTTGGAGGTTTAGGCGGATGTGGCTGTAACATTTCATTGATGGGGCTAGCATGTTTACATTGATGCATTGTGTGATTGCAACTTACACTTTTATATAATAAGAGCCAGCACATTTTCATGCATATGTTGTTATTGTAGTTGGACTGCTCCGGTTGCCTTAATGATATATGTTGTTTAACTTACGTATTTGTGTATGAACTGATTCACATGAAATTATATGAATCTTTTTGTTAATGTGTTGTATATGTTGTTAATGTAGTCACCATCCGTGTTGAATTCTCTGCCATACACGAGACAGACCTTTCACATGAACCTTGTTGTAACAACTGTTGCACTCATTTGGATTGGTCTGTGAGTGTTGTACGCATTATCTTTCCTTGTATGTTGTGACTACCGCATCTGAGTGGACTGCTCCGCTAGAAGTTGTGTATGTCCTTTTGTGTTATGTGTTCCTAAATGAGTTGGGATTGATCTCTTTAAACCTGGAACTCACTTTCACCATTTTTATCCCCTTTTGTGTTAGAACCTCTCATACATCTTCCTTAACTCACTGCAGCAGTCACACCCTTGCTATTGACAGAGTTATCCTACTTGCCTCTGTGCGACATCGTGGTCAAGGAATTACCTTACGACCCACTACTGGGACTCCTTCACCAAACAGTATGAGGTTGAATTAGGACTTCTTACCAGGGATATCCCCTTGACATGTTGGCGGGTCTACCACCGTCAACATTTCTAGTGCTAGAAGGAGGGCCTGATGACAAGTTGTGCCCTCTCATATAGTTTTAAACCTTTGTACATATTTAATGGATCCTTGCACTCTTCTTCCCTTGCAGTGTTTTTTGAATCATGAAGATGTCTCCATCACGGGGAATATTTTCAATCTCTTGCCCACTCACATGTATGATGGTGAAGGCAACGTGGCTTGGCTTGAGCACTTACATAACTTTCTTTCCACGATTCATGAGGAAGATGAGTTTTCTGACAAATAGGCCATTTTGCTTCTTGCATAAACACTTCGCGAATCTCCATTTCATTGGGTGCTTAGCCTACTGACTGACACCATGCACTCATTTGATCACTTATGTGATCTCATTGAAGACATCTTCTATCATTTTGATCCAGACCATCTTGACCAGAAACTATTACAAAACTGGAGGGCTTCGCATGAATCAATTATTGATTTTTGGTAGCACTTCTGTGACTTTCCATTTCAAGCTCTAAGGAGCCAGATGAAGTTTGCTTATCTTTGGGACCGGTTCGGGTATTTCCTTAAGAAATCTACTCATCACAAGAGAAAGCTCGAGATCAAGCCTCACTCAACATTCTTCATTGATGGAGATGTGCAATCTCATGTGGATGTGGACATTTTCTCAACTGACTATCTGCCTTCCTCTCATTCAACAATTCCACCATTACAAAGTGATGCTAAAGAGCATGCTCACACAGATGTTCATCCTTCACACTCTCCCAACATCACTTCATCCAATTTTCACGCAGATTTGGTTGTGAGTCCTTCGAGTCATGATATTTATTATTTTCTATGACCTCCATCTTTACACCTGGGTGTTCCTTCGAATGAAGTTGTCTTGTGTTCGTCCATTCTAGACTCTTCACTTGTTGTGAACAAGGAACAACCCACTCATGGAGTTGGTTTTTCACAATCAACATGCGCTGTCATCCATGAAGAGGATGAGTGGGATCTTGAGCATTAATACTCGGCGAAGGATGACTCCATTTCATCTGATTCCCCTCCATTCTTTCCTAACATCGTTGGTGAACCTCCATCCATGATTTCACATGTGTGTCTTCATCCACGAATGCACCCATTGTTGTTGATATTTCGTAGGGCACACCGTATGTTAGCCCATCATCCAACAGCGAAGAGGACCAGTTATTCATTAGAAATCCACTTGATCTTTCATCTGCTTTTTCTGGAGATGCAAAGGGTGAACATCCTTCCTCCTCTTCTACCCCTTTGTCTGATTCATCAAACCATGAGGATGCCGACCAACATCCTGAATTTTCTGATCTTGGTTGTTGTGATCTCTTCACCTCATCATCCAATCATTATGTTGATTCACTTATTGTTAATCCATCTAAGCCACTGGTCTATGAAGATCCATCTGTCAACGAAGTCGAAACCCCACAGACCATCAAGGCCCTTCAGCCTGAGCTGATGGTTATGTCAGGCCCTCGCTATCCTGAGGTTGGTTTCGCTTCTGATCAGGAGTTTGTTCAAACACTCAAGGCTCCTCATCATTCATCTCGATGCATTCGAGATCAATATAACACTCAGATTTTACTTCCTCCACTCGAATTACATGATCCCATTCCTCATGCATTGGAGGAGTCTTACATTGCAAGCACTCGTGTGCAATTCACGTTATTTTTGTTTCTTTCATTTTCTTCCATGTCATAGTCAAGAGTGTGCTTATGCTCCAAAGTTGCACGTAGTGTCACAGAACACCATGATAAGTCCACAGACTGCTTGTCATGCACATGCATGCACTTATGTCTCATGGGCACTTTGAATCACGAAGTGTGGTTGTCTTCATTGTTATATCTTTCTTGCTTGCTGGTTTGCACAACTAGGTTGCTCGCTGACCAACCCTTCACCAACACGGGTCTACAAATGCACCGGTGGCTGCACTGGAAGTATCAATTCACGTGATCAGGCCCATGTACCATTAGTGTGGGAGTAGGAGTAGTGTTTGCTTTCAGTTTTTTGCTTGCATGCTTTTTTACTTACATGCTTCATTTGCTTATTTGTTTCTTGCTTGTTTGTTTACTTGATTCGCTTTCATTTTTGCTTCTACTCTTACTTTCCTTTGTTGACTTGTTTCATTCATAGGTTAGTTTTTCATGAAACCATATATGATTCTTGAAGCGAGCTAGGTAAAGTATAAGAGGGCTTGTACAACTACCACTACTTGGTTATCAGTCATCTTGCCTCTGTATGATGAGATTGTTAGTTTTAGCTCATGATACGTTGGAGGAAAATATGCACTGTTCGTAGTGAACCTTAGTGTAAAAACAACGCTTGCACACTGAATAGTGTCACCTTCTTTAGTCGATTGTTTTTGGGTTAACCCTTGTCAGCTCAGTCAAGTAGAGTAAGGTAAGGGGGAAAAACTTAACAGACACGTTAGAGATACAATAAACCACTTCTCTGTTGGAACAACCTCTTCTACTCTAAACAAATCACGATCCCTCTTCCACCTCTGAAATGAATGTGTTATCCAGAGTGAAAAATGAAAAAATGAAAAGTCAAAAACTGAAAATGAAAAATGAATAAGGCGAAAGAAGAGAAAGGCTTCCTGCGCAGGGAGGTGATGCAAGTAACTCCGTTTGGGTACTAACTAGACTCACTGGCAGCAGAGCCATGCTTGTGCTCCTATGTGACTCCATCGAGGTACTATCTAGGCCTACTAGCAGTGGAGCAAAACCAAAGATGAAACTAAGACTCTGATCAGTATACTACTTGTGCACCTATATACCCCTCAACACTAATTGAAACAACTGTGTTTCCTTGGCTTGGAATGTGTGTCAATTGACCAAGGGTTTGGTAGATGCTACATCTTACAATCAAGTTAGTGTGAAACCAAATGAGTTGAAAACTTAACAATACCTCCAGAGGTGTTAGACTTGCTTTTCATGAACAAGGTCCATTTAGAGAGATGGAGTTCTACCAGTGTGTCACTAAGTGTTGTAGCGACTACAACCACAGTCCAGAATTTTTCCTCAGCCTTGTTTTGGAGCCTCCCTTCCAACCTTCTCAGCAGCTTTCCTTGCTTCATCAAGTTCTCAAACTTCAGTGTCTTTCTTTTACAAAGGTAGCCTCTCGATCACAGCTTGATCCATTCCCCTCATAGGTTATTCACCCGGATTTGGTCTCGTTGCAGGCTGAGCAGCTTCCCCTTGAAAATTGGGCATTTCTAGAGGGCAACCAACATTCTCTCCAAAAAATTGCACAATCCTCTTTGACAGCCTGCTATAATCAAGGATTGCACAATCTTGCCTGCCAACACTCCCAGCAAGATTTGTGTAAATTTCCCGAGCAAGGCTACTCAACCTAGAATTTCCGCAAATTCGGGCAACAATCAGTTGCTCTACCCAGAAATTGCACAAATCTCCTAGGAAACCAACCTAACTCCCAGCCAAAAATGTGCATTTTTATCCAGCAGTCGAGCAATCTCTTACATGTGCAACTGACTTGACCAGTTCCCTTCGGGACTAAGAAAAATAGACTTGCATGTATGGGCTTCTTCTCACAAGGCAACATGAACAGGCATCCCTTTTTTAAGAGATCTATGTTTAGTAGTTGGAGATGACATGCAAGGAGAAATTCTGAAACCTCCCACCAAGTGTCGCTTCCCCTAGATTCATGGCATGCGCGTCACAACCTCGATGTTATCAAAACTCATCAACCAGACATTGCAGATCTCATTCCTCACATAAACCTTGCAACTCTGACATCCGACATCACATCTAGGAGCAGTCGACACGTTGCTCCTCAGCTGTTTTGGGGTAAGCCCGCTTCCCATGCCTTGTGCCACATTTCTATCGCTTTTTTGTGTTTTCTCTTGTGGGATTATTGTTTGCTTGATTTCCTTGAACACTTGCTATCATTTACATATATACTAGCTTGTCCTAGCTCTGTTTTATTTTTCATTGATATCTCACTACTGTCGCATGCATTAAACTATTTTGTATGGATGTTAGCCCAGTCGATGAACTGCCTCACCCACATGCATGTTGATTTGTTTGCTTAATATTTCATTCATGTTTTTCATGAATTTTCAATCACTTCTACTATCAGTTAGTGTCACCATGCATTTCATGTCTTAGTTTCTTTTAGTTTCCCATCAGCGAGTCGAGCCAACCTTGCCCTAGAATCTACCTTCACCAAGGCTACATTGCGTAATCTAGGGAAAGAAGGCTCACCTTCCTCTCGAAATTTACACATTCCTACCCAAAACTAGTCTCCATGACTATTTTGTACATTTCTAGAAGACAGTAGCTGCTTTTCCCAAGAAATTGCACAAGTTTGTCCCTAGGCTAGCAGTCCTTCCCAACTGGAATTGCACATTGTACAATCCCAATAGTCAGCAACCAGACTGGACCGTGCAATGCACAATTCCAGTATTGAACCAGTCTCCCAAGAACATAGACTATGCCTTGTGCAGTCTTGACAATTGGTCTCCAAACCTCCCCGCCGAAATTGCGCAACCTTCATGATCATGCACTCAGCTACGTTGCAAGTTAGTTATAATGTTCATGTTGCTTTTCAACTGATAGATTGCTTGCCATGAGTGTTTCCATGTCTCTAAGTTCTGAGGTGTTCATTTGCCTCTCAAAGGTATAGGTACAATGGTTTCCAGGAGAGCATAGACGAAGACACCATTCAAAGCACACTTTGGGGATGTAGTCAATCAAGTGTCCATGGACTTACATACCCACAAAGACATCAAGTTGTTCATAGACAAGGACGTCAAGATATGATAACAGAATCATCACATTGAGCAGCATCATGAACAACAGTTGAAGACAACATACCAAATGCAATGAATGCAAGAGGAGGGTTGTTGACAACATGGAGGTGGAACAAGGTTGCAAGCTCAAGCAGGTCCATTAATGATGAAAGCAACTTTGGAGACTCTGGCTATGAAGTGAAAACGTGACATGAAGATAATGCGAAGGAAAAAGATGGAACAAAGAAGGAGTTGCATGTGCTAAAGCAGTGACTCAGGAAGAACACGAAGCTACATAGATAGACGAATGAGTTGCAACAAGAACAGGAACAACATTGGCTGCAACATGCATTCATGGATGAAACTATGCCCATACAAGTTAGGGATCCATCCTAGTAGCTGAGACAAAGAAGACATGGTGAGCAATGTTGTTGATCACATGCAAGGGATTCATCAATATGCATGGCATTGAGCACATGAATGCAATCCAACTCATTCAACACACTCACCAAGGTGAAGACAAGAAGCAAGTCCAACTGGGGCTAAACATGTACTTCGGCAAGTTGATGTGCATGACCACCAGCACACACTTGAAGATCAGCACGAACACTATGCATCAGTGTGTTTCTGGTTCAATCGTACCCAAGAAGACCATGCACATGTTAATATACGAGTTGGATGAAGGGGCTGAACCAATGCACCAGTTGCAATGGAGGCAAGAGTTCGCTTCAGCAAGATGTCACCATTAGGTGCATGCACACCATCACAGACAACCAAGCTTGGTATCATCTCACCACCTTCACCATCACAAGCATCTCAACAAGTTGGTCTCATCATTGAAGACTGAGTGTCAGTGATGTCTTGCAAGGCTTGCTCAAGCCATGTTGTCTCACATGAGTACATGTGCATTGTAACATTGAGTCATGTCAAGTGTAATTGAAGTGTCAATAGTTGTACGTAGCAGTCATAGAGTAGGTGAAGAGTCATGAGGGTAGTTGAACTGCCACAAAGGGGAATGTCAAGGGCAACCCCACCCTTTGCTATAAATAGTTCCTCATAACTCATTATATAGGCTTTTGGTCAGACAAGCTTCTACTAAGACTATCTTGAAGAAGGCTTGGATAGTATTGTAACGTGCCTTAGCTTCTCCACTGCACGGAGCTAATACATCTCTTCGGAGGAGAAGGCAGATGTGGCTATAACATTGCATTGATGGGGCTAGAAGTTTTACAAGGATGTATTGTATGATTGGAACTTACACTTTTATATAATAAGAGCTAGCACATTTTCATGCGTATGTTGTTATTGTAGTTGGACTACTCTGATTTCCTTAATGATGTATGTTGTTTAACTTGAACTGACTCACATGAAATTATATGAATCTTGTTATTAATGTGTTGTATATGTTTTTGTTGATGTCATTGTCCATGTTGGTTGCTCTGTCAGACACCAGACAAACCTTTCACATGAACCTTGTTGTAACAATTGTTGCACTCATTTAGACTGATCTGTGAGTGTTGTATGTGTTATCATACCTTGTATGTTGTGACTACCGCATCCGAGTGGACTAGTCCACCAGAAGCTATGTATGTCCTTTTGTGTTGTGTGTTCCTAGCTGATTTGGGACTAGTCCCTTTCAGCCTAGAACTCACCTTCACCCTTTTCTCCCCTTTTGTGTTAGAACCTCTCATACATTTTCCTTGACTCACTGCAGTAGTCACACCCTTTCTACTGATAGAGTTATCCTACTTTCCTCTGTGCGACATCACGATCAAGGCATTACCTTACGACTCACTGTTGGGAATCCTACACCATACGGTCTGAGGTCTAATTGGGACTTCTTACCGGGGAGATCCCCTTGACATGTTGGTGGGTCTAGCACCGTCAACACATTTGTAAAAGAGTCGTCATTGTAAAGATTGTAAAAAAGTCATTTGTGAAAGATTCATTCTGCCTAGAGTAAAAAAGGCAATGTTGGGAGGTATAGGAGTCACTATTGGGATGATTTCATGGTTGGTTTGCAGGTCATAGAGTGATTGGGTATTTTTTCAAGTACATGAAATCCATTGCACATCTTATTGTATCAAGTTGTTCCTTTGATTTCAGTTCCAGGGGCTGAAGATTAAATAATTTATTAGAAAAGTGTTTGATGGGTTTTCACCTAGAGGGGGTTTTACACATAAAATTATTGTGCCTACTATGTTCTATTATTTGATGTTATTAGTGCATAAACATTATTATTAAATGAAGATTAAATAATGATCTGAAAATATTTAAAAGTGGTAATTTCTAAGGAATACCAATTCATCCCCCTCTCAGTATTTCCAATAATCTAAGTCACTGAGTTGTCTCCTGAGGGTTTTGTTGATGATTTTGGATGACTATATGTGATCTTTCATTGATTCCACTTCCTTAAGGTGACATAGGAGGTCGAATTTGATTTTAGTAGCATCTCTCCTCATGTTTACCCCAGTTGGCATGATTACTTTGGGTAGACCTTGGAGGGGGTGTTACAAACTGAAAAAACACAACAAAACTAACTATCTACCCATCCAATAAAACCTCCAGGAGCTACCCCACCTTTCCAAGTCACCAACCCCTAAGGAAACTCAACATTTCAAGGGCCTAGATACCTAGTCGCTCCCTTTCCAAGTCGTCCAAGTGACTTAGGGTCTTAGTCACTCTCATGATCTTTCTTGAGTGCGATTGTAGGCTTTTTGTGCCAATGTTATGCCAGCGATTGCGTGATTTAAGGCTAAATTCCAGGGATAGGATCGAGTCACTACCCAAAACTTCATGGCATTCACAGAAATGAAAATAAACATAGAGACAATGACGACAATGAAAATTCTTAAACAATGACTTGACTCAACCCCTACTAGCCATGATAGACATTTCGTCAAACATGTCACAATTATGCATTCTACGGGTTTAAACAACATATCTGAGCATATGGGTCTCCTAATTATCTAAGTATCACTAAGAAGCATTGGTGACTTATCACATTGGATACACTATCATTTATTAGATCATATATTCATTGCTCACTCATACACAAATCAAAACAATATGAAAACCATACATTTTCATTCTGATAAGTCATATTCAAAACCGGCATATAAACAATATAAATAATGTGGATACAACAACCATAAATTCCAGATATAATCCAATACATTTTCTATTAAAATACCAAGGAAAGAAACTCTTATTAATGAATGGAAAAGGCAACTCTGTATGGGACTACCATGCTCCACTCAACCATAGATTGGTTGAGCCAAGTCTCTCTATAGCTAATCACCCTCAAACTATATTCCAAGAATGAATGTGGGACTCAAACCAAAATAACCAATTGGGGCTTCCTGAGGCTAAACCACCTGATCTGAATATGTAAACCTGACGCTTTTTTAAACATTTCAGAAGTGAAAAATAAAATGTGTTTTGGGTAGAGATTCAATTTACTAAACAAATAGAATAAGTGAATTTAACCATAGTTTATGGCCAATCAAAGACAAAATAAGAATATCTGAAACACATAACACAAAACATGATAAAGCAGTTCACCCTTCTCCTGGGCTACATCTCTTGGTCTAGCTTCCAATGTAGGGCCTCTTTCATTAAGTGTTAAAAGTTTGTTTACATTATTTTACATAGTTCAAATAGAAAAAATTATGTCTCTAATGGATCCAACACTATCAAAAACCCCCATTTTGGTTCTTTGTTCTCCTCATTTGGGCAAAAATTGAGTAAGTTATGCATTTTTCCAGTTTTCCCCAAATTCTACAACTAATCGTCTTCCAATTCGACCTAAACCTTGGTTGAGCACCTGTTGACGATACTAGAAATACAGAAACCAAGGTTATATCCCCGATATGAAGTCCCAACTAGACCTCACACCGTTTGGTGTAGGAATCCCATCTGGTATAAAGGCCCAGTTGCTATATACTTAGATACATGCCTTGGCTCTAGCTGTATTTGGTGAGTGTGCAATGCAACTGTGCCAAGGTTCTCTTATTGCAAAAGTGGGGAGAAAAGTGAGCCTCTAAGTGAGAGGTAATAGTAACACCCAGGAAGATACACACGCGAACCAAGAAGGTATGTCCAACATCCAATGGAATAGTCCACAGTGGACGTGGCAGTCGTTAAACCAAAGTATAGGGAAATATCCATTCACCATCCAACAGAATAGTCCACAATGGATGTGACAATCGTTATAACTAATGAGCGAGAAATGAGTTTCTAGTATCCTGAAGATTAGTCCAAAAGGATGAGATAACAATGATAACCAATAAAACACATTCCCAACAAGGTAAGCAGTAAAACAACCAAAATAGTTCAAATATCTTATTACATGTGAAACAAACATGAATTATAAATTCTTAAAGAATAGTCTTACAAGCATCCATAACTCATGCATGGAAATGCGCTAGCCTAAATAGGCTTATGTATTAAGAAAAAGTTCCAAGACATATATTTACATCATACATCACTAGCCCTAATATTAGGACATTGGAGCCATTCCTTACTCCTTAAAGAACTGACCAAAACTCTCTATGCTTTGTGGGAGGAGCTAAGGTGAAAAGTCCTTTGGTAAAACAATGAGGGGGTATATGTAACCAAGGGGTGATGCTTGGCCCTTGTGACTCTTTGACTACCCTCATGACTGTTCAACTTCCTATGACATTTCAACTGACATGACTCTTCATATTCATGTATGTCCATTGGACATCCAATTTACAATAGACATGGCCCATAATAGTGATGTGACCTTTAACAACTCATGAAACAAATTTGACATGACACTGCTGACATGGACTAGCTTGCTGAGGTGGCAATGTCAAGCCGTTGTTGTTGCTGAGTGATGGATGTGCTCTTGGATTCACTTTCTCTTCTCCTCCACATAGCTTGATGATGCATGTTATTTAATGATCTTTGGCCTTGAGAGGTGGTTGCATACATGTGTTCCCTTTTCTTGTACTTGATAAGCTTCTTTGTCCGTCCAGCTGTAAGTGAGCCTTATAGCATGTTTTCTCCTTCTTCTCCTTCTTCATCATCTCACCATGATCTACCAGTGTACCTATTCATGAAATTCACTCATGATGGGACGACAACAATCCAAGAATGCTCTACTCTAAGATAGTGCTTTATCATCCATGGAATGAGCTTGGGACAAGTAACAGGTTGGGAAACATGGCTCATTGACGACACATTACACAATTCCATTTTGCAGGTAGAGAGCTTGATCACTAAGATTCCTCACAGCACAACTCAAACTTAAATAAGGAACTTTTTTAGCACAATCCTCAATGATGAGATAAATTTCATAGTGGCCACTGGGAGACCGTATTGCGCAATTCAAGTCAAAAGTGGATGGTGTAAAGTGAGGCCAAGGGAGGTAAGTTTTTCATAGTATTCAGAGGCAAGGAGCATTGGTCAACAGAGAGGCCTAGAGGAATAATTTGTGTAGTTCTTGAGGAAAATGAGCTCTGGCTGAGGGAGGAAACTAGGGACATCTCCGCGTAATTTCAGAGGTCAAGGGAGGATGGGATCTCTCCACACCATGGGATTTCAATAGGTAAGGGAAAAGCTTAATGACTAAAAGTATGAAATTCAGAGTTCAAGAAAAACTAGAAGGAATTGTTGTACATTTCTGGGAGTTAGGGAAGGTTGTTGAACTATGGAATGGCACAGTGCAACTTCTCTGGAGGAATTTTTCTATCAACTATGCAATTATAGTGAGAAATTTCACTTGATTGAGGGCTGATACTACGTAGTGTGCAGCTCAGTCAGGGCCCGATGAAGCTGAGTTGCCTGGTAGGGAATATTTTCTGAAAATGGGTAAGTGTGGCAACTTGTGATGAACATGAAATATGATCACACACTTAGAACACTTCGATGACATGAAAACAACATACCATCATAAAAAATAGAAAATAATTACCCTGTGAGTGACTGTTGAAACAATAAATGACAAGTGTGACACTTGAGATAGACTTTAGGATGACCTTGACGACAATTGTGTGATAGTGCTCAAGACTTTGTGTATGAGTGCGAAAAATATTTACATGGCTAGGGAAACTCATATAAACGAAGACCAACCTTCAAGGTCACCAGAAAGGCTTGCAAACATGACATAAAAACCATACATGCCAGAAGATGACCATTGATCCAACAAGCAAAAGGGAGCCAAACACTTAGAGGAAACACATTGAATGAATTTCAGTGCTTGCAACCATACATGTCATTGAAGACATAATGATACAAAATGATAAGTAATGCTTCTTGATATACTAAGAGATGTATTTAAAAGTATGTGCTTTATTTTCCATACCTACCCTATAAAGGGTTATGCATCACGTGGAGTCTTCCTATGGTCCCATTCTTCCATCATATCTTGAATTCCTTGGTCTCCTTATCTTTTATCATAAACTCCTTGAGAGTCATATAGCATGACATCCATCTCTGTGGCCACTAAGATATAAAAATTCATAGTTTAAGTGGGAAGTGATTGCTACGAGATGAGGCCCTGGGAGGACACATCTATGCAATTTTAGGAGGCAAGGAGGACTGGGCAGCTGAGATGCCTAAGGGACAAAACTGCATAGTTTCTGGAGAGAGTGAGTTTCAGCTAAGAGAACGACACTAGTGGAAACTACTATGTAGTTTTGGATGCCAAGGGAGGTTGGAATTTTTGTGCATTATGTAGCTCCATAAGGAAACGAAAAATCTTGAGGGTTGCAGATGTGAAGTCCATAGTTCAAGAGAGCTAGATGAGACTAGGTCGTTAGGGAATCTCCAGAATTTTTCCAAGTGTGGGATTAGTGGAACCAATGTGAAAAATGATAAAACTTGACTATGATAACACACTTGAACACTTAGTGATACAACATAGACCATCCAGAATGTATAAAAACATACTTCACTTAATGCAAAAACCTTTGTGGCATCTTACGACAAGTGCGGCTCCAATGATAAAATTTTGGAGGATAAATGTGACACTTGTGCAAGAGTGCATGAAATGAGGGAGAAACATGTCCATGTGATGAGAACAACCCATTCTCACAAATATTTTCCCTTGAAGAAAAACAAACTTCCCTTTGCATGAAAAGTGATAATTCCCATGCCCAAAGATGACACATACTATATAAAGCTAAAAGCATGAACGACTCTTAAGATCAAAGAAGGGAGCTTACAAATAAGTGACTAAGGAATAATCACTCACATGATCCACAGTAGGACCCAAAATTCAACTACAGTTCAAAATTTTGGAGGGTGTTGTAGGCGCTACAACACTTGGCAACACACTAGTTGAATTCCAAATTCTTTGTCTTGGTTATTTTTTAGTGCATGACCTTGTTCCTTCAAGGAGTATTGATTCATCATGTAGATTACTTTGGATTCTTTGCTTATACTATGGGAAGACATAGTCCCCTTTGTACCTTCTCAGTTGAATACAACATAAGATTCAACTAGATCACATTGTCTCAAATTTGGAAGGGTAGTTTAGCTCACAATCTTAAGATTTTCAAAGTATAGTTTTCATCTATAGTGTTTCTCCACTATAAGTAGGCCTGGATAGTACCTTGATGGAGTCATGTAGGAAAGCATGCATTTCTCCACTATGAGCAAGCCTGAACATTACCCTGGTGGAGTTGTTTTCTTCACCTCTCTACACAAGAAGCCACCTTTGTTATTTTAAAGAGAACTGTGCATAGGCACTTATTTATTTTTTAGGCAGAAGAGGGATCCCGACTTATTGAGAGAAGAAGAGGTTGTTCCTTCAAAGAAGCATATAAAAACCTTTCACTTAGGTTTTCTCATTTATATTTCCCCCTTCCCCTTGGCCAAAATATACAACCAATTATAAGGAAATTGAACACAGGACTGACCAAATGTTGAAGTGTCACAAGACTCTTTGAACTTCAGCCACATACACACTTAGAAGCGAAACAGGTCTAGGCACAATCACTTATTCATGTAATGGAAACAATATGAAAAGTCAACATGAAAGGAAAAACAAGATGAGAGGAAAGAAATACACAACAAGGAAACAAAACTATGTTAGGTGTGGAGCATGATTGTTCAGAGGTCTTTGTTTCAGTCGGATGTATACCCTAGGAAGTTTGTACACCCATCCACGCGAGGGGGTGCGGGGGTGACTTGTCCCCACCATGGGGGTT
>APFE031028360.1:3562-64239 GCA_000404065.3 Pinus taeda | reverse complement strand
AGGGAAAAGAAGGAGGCGCGCAGTAAGAAACTAATCATGAAGTGAATGTAACAGGTGATGTGTTGCAAGATGCTTTGATTATTTCATTAGAAAATATTATTGATGCCTGGGTGGTGGATTCAGGGGCCTCATTCCATGCCACACTTGATAAGAAACATTTTCATGATTATGTTCAAGGAGATTTTGGATAGGTTCAATTGGGTGATGATAAACCCTGTAAAATCGTTGGAATGGGTACAATTTTCATAAAAAAACATAATGGAAATGAATGGATATTGAAGGAGGTAAGGCATGTTCCAAATCTGAAGAAAAATTTGATTTCAACAGGGCAGTTGGGAGGTGAAGATTGCGTAACTACTTTCACAGATAAAACCTGGAAGGTCACTAAAGGATCCCTGGTAATAGTGAAAGGAGGAAAGGTTGGTACATTGTATTTATGCAATGGTATTTCTAATTCTATTAATACATTAACCTCTATAGGAGAAGATATGGCATTATGGCATCATTGGCTCGGGCACATGAGTGAGAAGGGGATGTAGATTCTTCACTCAAGAAATTTGTTACCAGGTTTGAAGCATGTCGATTTAAAATTCTGTGAGAATTGTGTTTATGGAAGGCAGAAGAGAGTCAGATTCCTTAAAGTTGGGAAAGAAAAAAAGAGCGAAAAATTAGAGCTTGTGCATACAAATGTATGGGGACCTGCTCAGGTATCATCTCTTGGTGGCTCTCATTATTACGTTACTTGTATTGATGATGCAACCAGAAAAACCTGGATTTATTGTATTTGAAATAAATCTGATGTATTTGATACTTTCAAGAAATGGAAAGCTTTGGTTGAAAATGAGATAGGAAAAAGGTTGAAGTGTCTCAGATCAAACAATGGAGATGAATATTGCAGCAAAGAGTTTGATAGATACTATTCTGAGAATGGAATTCACAGAGAGAAGACAGTTCCAGGAACACCACAAGAAAATGGTGTGTCAGAAAGGATGAATAGGACAATCATGGAGTGTGCAAGGTGCATGATATTGCATGCAGGATTGCCTTTACAATTTTGGGTAGATGTTGTAGATACTACTATTTATCTAATAAATAGAGGGCCTTCAAGTTCCTTGGATGGTGGTGTTCCAGAGGAAGCATGGGCAGGTAAAAAGGTAAACTACTCTTTTTTAAAGCCTTTTGGTTGTGAGGTCTTTGTCCATATTAATAAAGAAAATAGAACAATGCTTGAGGCAAAGTGAAAGAAATGTACCTTTATTGTATATGGTGTTAATGATTTTGGTTAACGCTTATATGATTACGAAAATCACAAAATCATTAGGAGAAGAGATATAATATTCAATGAAAAGGTCTTGTATAAGAATTAGTTGCAAGAAAAGAAACAGGAAAAAGAAAACAAGGAATACGCAGTTCTTGATGAGATCGTTGAAAAAGTAAAGGTGCCTGAAAATAATAATAATCAACAACCACAACAACAAAAACCACCACAACAACAAAAACCACCCCAAACACCTGAAAGTGGTGTTAGAAAATTTACCAGGATAAGTATACCCCCTGAACGATACTCTCCTTCATTATATTATTTATTGTTGACTGATTTTGGTGAACCCGAATGTTATGAAGAAGCAATGCAGGTTGAAAGCATGAATAAATGGGAGGGAACCATGGAAGAAGGGATGGACTCCTTAATGCATAACTAGACCTCGGACTTAGTCAAGTTGCCTGCAAGAAAAACTACATTGAAGAATAAATGGGTTTACAGGCTAAAGGAAGAAGATGAAGGAAAACAAAGGTACAAAGCTAGACTTGTGGTGAAGGGGTTTGCACAAAATAAAAGTATTGATTTTGATGAAATATTTTCTTCTGTTGTTAACACGACTTCAATCAGAACTATTTTAAGTCTAGTAGCAATTGAAGATTTGCATCTTGAGAATTTAGATGTAAAGACAACCTTTCTCCATGGGGATTTGGAGGAAGAGATATATATGCAGCAGCCACAAGGATATGAGGTAAAAGGGAAGGAGAAACTAGTGTGCAGGTTGAAAAAGAGCTCGTATGGCTTAAAACAGGCTCCAAGGAAGTGGTATCTAAAATTCGACAAGCTTATGTCTGAACAAGGTTATACTATATGTCACTCTGATCATTGTGTTTATCTGAAAAAGGAAAATGATGGCAGCTATATTATATTGGTATTGTATGTAGATAACATGCTTGTTGCAGGGTCTAACATGCAGGAAATAAATGTGCTCAAAAGAAAATTGGCAAATTCATTTGCAATGAAGGATTTGGGAGCTGCAAAACAAATCCTTGGTATCAGAATAACTAGAGACAGGAAAAATCGCAAATTAACATTGTCTCAGAATGAGTACATACAAAAGGCATTGAAAAGATTTAATATGCACAATGCAAAACCAGTTAGTACACCTTTTGCTAGCCATTTCAAGCTTAGTAAGGAGATGTGTCCAAAGACCCAAGAAGACATGAATTATATGTCTAAAGTTCCATATGCATCAGCAGTTGGAAGCTCAATGTATGCAATGGTCTGCACAAGGCCTGATGTTGTAGATGCAGTGGGAGTTGTAAGCAGGTACATGAACAATCTAGGAAAAGAACATTAGATGGCAGTGAAATGGATTCTCAAATATTTGAGGGGTACCACAAATCAAGCATTATGCTTTGGTGATTCAAATATTTCTCTACAAAGATATGTTGATGTACATATGGCAGGTGAAAGAGATAATAGGAGGAGCACTACAGGATATGTATTTACTGTAGGTGGAACAGCTACCAGTTGCGTTTCAAAAATCCAAAGTGTTGTTGCACTTTCAACAACAGAAGCAAAGTATGTTGCTGCTACAGAGGCTAGTAAAGAAATGATTTGGTTACAAAGGTTTATGGATGAATTGGGTAAGAAGCACGATATGGGAATGTTATAGAGTGATAGCCAAAGTTCCATTCATCTTGAAAAGAACTCAACATTTCTTTCCAGGACTAAACACATACAACTCAAGTACCATTTCATACTATCAGTGTTGGAAGATGGAGAGTTGAAGCTGGAAAAGATACGCACTAGCCAGAATCTTGTAGATATGCTAATAAAAGTTGTAACCAAGGAGAAACTGAGAATATGTTCAGTTTCAATTGGTCTTCAAGGATGACAAAGAAGATGAGAAACAGCCAGGTCCAAAGAGGAGTCATTGTCCAGCAAATGAAGCAACGATGGAGTTGCGACAATCATTCTCCAAGTGGGAGATTGTTGGGTGTGGAGCATGATTATCATCCTAATTTAGAGGTAGTTGTTTCAGCCAGATATATACCCTAGGAAGATTGTACACCACTACATGTAGGGGGTGCGGGGGTGCGAGGTTTCAGGGGTAGTGCCCCTGAAGCTAAAAACAGATGTAAAATTGCCTTGTAAAAGTATAGTAATTTCTAGTCAATCTAGATCGTACATTAGGTGGATGATCTGACAGTAGAATTTATGTTTAGTTTAGGGCTTTTTTTCCTTAGAAGGCAACCCCTCTCTTTGTATGAGGGTATTGTATTGAGGCTGTGGTATATAGGTGTATTCTCAAAGTGAGAAACAGAGAGGTGAGACTGTGAGAGAAAATAGAGGTTATTACAGCGGATCTGTTGTAGATTGTGTCTCTTCATTTTGCTGGATAATAGAAATGAAGGACTAGCTGTTTAGGTTGGACGTAGCTCAAACTAGGTGAATCACGTATATCTCTGTCTCTCTGGTTTTATGTGTTTGTGTTTTTCCACATATTATATGTCTTGCATTTCTATGTCATATATAATATTTTTCTAACAGTATTTAAACAAAATTACAAAAATATTACAATAAATGCCTAAGTGACACGACATTCTATTATTACTTAGAACTAACATAACAAAAGCAATTCGATCAAAAGGAATGAATGTAAACATCTGGGCCTGTTATGAAGGAGAGTAGTTGTTTAGTGGCCACTATTTGGGTGTTGCATTGGTGATGCTGACGTTTCCTTTAATCCTGAAATTCACACTACTTTTCCCACCTTTATTCATCTGGAAGAACTATCTTGGTTACCTTGCAGTAGATTTCATCTACCTCAATATACTGAGCAAAAGTGGATTTAACTATGAAAATGTGTTTTATCTCATGTTGAATAAAACTTATGATGTTGATGGCTTCGTAAAACTCTCTGCCTATCATAGAACCTTTGATATTGGATGACTTAGTTGTATCCCTGGCAATGTCCTGAAGCCTCTTCATGTAGTCTTCTTTGGTCACTAATTTATCATTGATTACAAATAGTGAAGGCAGACTTTTTTGGTTCAATGCATCAATCCTTGTGAAAAACCTGTTGACTACTACCTCTAAAGTGTGACACTTCTCTATCAGTTGTACAACTAAGTTCTTCTTTGTCAAAACTTTCTTGACCTCTAGGATGGTTTATGTTCTGTCATCCACTCCTAGATCATCCAACTCATGTCTATTTTTAGAATAAAGGAACTTTATGATGTTGTTGGCTATAGTAGGCATTTCTCCCAGTTGAGCATTGATAGTGGCAATGGTCTGTTTTGCTTTCTCCATGAGTTCCTTCTACTCAAAAATAATCTGGATACATGGCTAGATTTAATTTATCTCTTCAATAATATTATTCCATATGATTTCTTTAACATGACCCAGTGTAGAGCTAATAGAATACTGGGTTGTTGACTTCTTCCATGCCTCTATCTGATTTTGAGCTCTCTGAAGCTCTTCTGCATGAAAAATCTTAGATTTACGACGATGATCTTGTAGAAGTTTCACTTGGTCCTACAACCTTTTTATCTCTTTATTCTAGAGAGACATGTTTTGTACTGCATTGGCCAAATGATGTATAGCATCTCCTATACTTGTTGTAGCAGATATGGCTGTAGGAATGGTTGTGATAGGAAGTTCTTCCAAATGGGCAACAATATTTTTAACAACTTTCTCCTTTTCTTTAATCAATTTATCCATCTTTGTCTCCATCTACTTGAGCAGTGTAGTCTGCTCAATGATGAGCTTCATCATATTTACCTGTTGAGTCTGTGTCTCTTCAATATCCTTGGAAAGAGGATCTTCTGTAGCTAGAAGTTTTAATTGTTTCCTTAATGATGCTATGTCTAAATTCTTCTTCTTCACAAGTTCCTCTGTAGCATTGATGTTTGAAGGGTCATAACCTAGTTTGATTACCAAGTCCTCCAAGGTTTTAATCTTGGTGTCTTAGGCAAGCGCAAAGACCACCTCCATCTTCAATTGTGATTGGACATTTTCTAAGGTAACCTGCAATTTTTATAAATTCATAGCAGTGTTAGTAACAGTTGAAAATATCATTTCTCCAGTCTACTTATGCATCTCCATTTGGTCAATGGGATGTATATCCTTTACATCGAACTCAAAGGTTGTCTTCTTGTAGTCTAATGTTTCCTTGGGCTGGGAACTTGTGCTTGTAAGAATTCCATTTGCATCTTTCCTTTTTCTGAATCAAAGGTTTACAGCAACCTACTTTGAGCACCAGAAGTCTACTTCCAAAACTAGTTGTAAGTTTTAATCTTCAAGGCTTCATTCCTGACTTTTATCTCCTTGAAGATGTCCATAATACTCTTCTCTGTTTCCCCTAAAGTAGATGTTCTTGTTTACATAATTTGTTGTTTCTCTTGTGAAGTTGTGGAGGTGGTGGGAGACTGTGTTGTCCGATCACCCACTAATGAGGAAACAAGTGGTTCATTAGGGGTGACAATGTTCTGCTGCTCTGAATCTTTGCTAAGGCTTAGTTTGGAACTAAGCTTGGCCTTGTTTCTGTACATGATCTTGAATCCTTCAATGAAAATTTCAATCCTAAACAGGACTCTTCCTCTCTGCTTCTCTTGGTTGTTTTCTCTTGCATGGTAGGAGTCTACATTATAGATGATGATAACAGCTATTCTCCTGCCTCTTGTAGGGTATTTTCAACCCATTCTAGTTGATTCTTGTACTTCTCTATCTCTGGCCTGGATGTGTGAAAGTAAGGAGTAGACTTGGTTTCTAAATTTATAAATTATCCCTAATGGATCATAAGACCAGGTAAATCTAAGGCTAAATTGCATTTCCTTCAAGAGCTTATCTGTTGCTTCCCCTGCTGCCCTATTGTTGCAAATGAAAGGGCCAATCTATGTTTTGATTTTAAACTGGGACTTCTTCTTGGCAGCAACAAAGTGGATTTCATCCATATTGATCATCTTCCTTATGTACTCCAGAGTGAAAATCCTCATTGGGAGGAATTTGGGCAACTTGCAAGGTGGGATCTCACATCCAAATATTCTTATTTCTATATAGTTCTTGTAGAGGTACCATTTCCATGTCTGAACTTGATTTGACATCTGAAACACCTTTATTATTTCCTCGCTAATCCTTGGTTCTATTCTGTTTCTTAGGAGACCTATTATTGGATGAACAAACATCTTTGTTAACTGTTTATAAGTGTACTCCCTTTGCTCCTTCATGACCAGAGTAGTCCAAAAGATGACTGACTACCAGTTTCCTTTTTCATCCATCTTTGGTAAGGAAAGGTTGAAGTTGTCCCCCTGAAAGTATAAGAACATGTAGACTAACATAGAGGCATACTTGAACACCTCCTTCATTGGAAATTTGATAAGCTGCTGACAAATTGACTATGCAAGAAATTGGTTGAAGTTAAATATAATGGAGGGCTTAGAATCAGTGGAGAAAAGAGACAAAAATCCTATAATGGCCTCATCTACCCATTGATTAGAGTAGTAGCCAAGGAGGTAGGAGAAAATTTTGATAATCTGCTTAGCTTTCTCAGGGAAAATGGAGGAGGAATAAGGAGGATTTTTCTCTGGTAATGAAGAAACTTGTGTCAAGAACGACTCAAGAATTTGGGCCCTATTGGAAAATTCTAGTTTATAGTATAGTTCATGTTAGGTTCCTATACCAATAGGAGTCATAATTGTGAATGTCTAAGGATAAGCCTTATAATATTGTACATACCTTTTCTTTCTACAAATTTTTTCGAGATTAAAAGATTAAAAAATGTAAAGAGGGTATGTCCTAAAAGAATAATCAAAGGACAAAGCAATGAGAAAAGGTCAAAAAATGAAAATATATGAACCCTAAAAAACAAAAAAGAAACCATGAAAGTGAGCAAGTCTAAATGCCACTACTATTTACTTTTATGCATAATAATGATTGTGTGCAGCTTGTTATTCATGCCACAATCCATGGTAATCAAACTGTTTAATCTTGATTATATCATGCTTTGAATTTTATGTTTATAGTTAAAGAATACAATATGACCATATAGTTTAATCTTGGCAGATCATTAGATAGGTGATTAACCCCAAGTTAATTACAAATCAACATGATGAAGGCCCCTGCCCCCCACCTAAACTCCCGTTCGTTTCCACCGTGCAAGTTTTCCACTTGACTATCATTAGATCAACTTCCCGCTCATCCAATGGTCCACAGCCATATCGGTCACACCTGATGGACAAACATTACCCACCCGATAAAGTGGTTTTCCCCAACCCCCGAAGGCTATGTGTCAAACTCTAGACTAGATCGGGTGACCACTCTAAAATACATCCCAACCTCCATAAGTAGTGCGATGGGCTGGGAAACAGCCTCCCTGGTCAACCCGCCAAACCACCCACTGTTAATTCAAAATCACCCACCAAAAAATAATCATTGCTCCATAAAAAGGCCGAGAAGCCCTTTTTCATCCTTTTTTTCTCATTTTCTCTGTGAACCAGTATGATTCCTACAAATGTCGAAATCACCATTTGAACTCTGAATTCACCCCTGAAGAAAGTTGCAGAAACCACAGTCGACCTCTCAGTCCGTACCAGATTCATTCGGACCTCTACAGCTGCTTTGAACTCCAAAATTTGTAGATTTTTCACACAATTCTAGGTATTCACCACAAATTACCACTTGCCCTTTCAAATCCAGAAATTCTCAGCATTGTATAGTGTTTCAATTAAGTAAAATTAATTGAATAAATACTTTCAATTTAAAAACCCACAGTCGAACACTTTGAAAAATCCCAGTTCCCATGAGAAACTTCTGAATAAACCTGTAAAGCCAGATTTAAATCCACAAGAACTAAATTATGGCTTCCCCTGTTGCCTTGGATGTTAGACCTATCACAACTCCCCATTTGGACCTCGACCACCTACCCATGGCTCACAGGGATTTCCAAATTAAGGATACATCTACCCAAGACCTCCTACTTAAAATCCATTGTTTAAGTAGGGACAGATACCTCAACCATACTTACGATATTGGCCTTTGGGAGTCAAATTTGCCCAAATACCAATTCCCACAGGCACATGTTTTCCCTGAAATTGTCCACCAGTGCTATGCCTATTACATTCTCAGCCTGAGAGCTATTATGTCCCCTAAGCAAAAGATTCTATTCACCATTATAGCTGATTCCATAAATGAAATGTTGCAACTGCAACCAGGACCAAACCTAACTCCACTCTCAATTGGAGATTTGTTAAACCAATATTCCAAGTTAAGTCCCTCTAGACTGGCCCAATTGTTCCAAGATTTCATTGTTGAAGAGCAACACATTCCTAAAATTCCCCCCCACCCATATCTTTATGCCATTTCTCTGAAAGGGGCAAACCAATCATCACCATAATATCATGTGTCCTAGGCTGCTCTGTTGATGAATTTGTTGATGAATTTGTCCTGGCCTTCATGTCAATCTATACCCCAGGACAACCTCCTGCTATTTTGTACAATTATGTTGAGCGCATGGCTGAGAGAATGCATGAACTCTTCACCAGGATGCACAATGAAAGAGTGTTCAAATACCCATCTGTCCTCTACCATATGTTCCTATATTATCATCTAGATAGATTTCATTTCCCCCTCCAGAAGTTGGATTCCAAAGGCCAGCCCAGGTCTGTCATTTTTTGGACCCCACTATTCCATAAGATTGAGTCACCATATACCTATTCAGATTTCATAAATTATTTTGTTCATCCAGTCATGACTATGTTGAAAGGAAACCCTCCACCTAGGATAAGTCCAAAGACCAAAAGGGTCCTTCAGTTGTCAAAACAAAGCAAAGTGGGAGATTGGTACCTTTACCAAAACCACACGAAGATAAGAATTTATGGTTGCCAGCTTGCACCATATAAACTACCCAAATACCTCACCATGAGGTTATTTTCTCTAGAGTACTATCGACAAATAATGAACTTTGATGAGATAAATTTTGTCTCAGCCAAGAAGAGATCACAATTCAAAGTAAAAAAATAGCTAGCCCCCTTCATTTGCAATTTTAGAGAGGCAGGGAAGGAGGCAGACCAAATTTTGCAGCAAATGAAGTTCCCAAAGAGTTTCATGTGGAGGTATGACCCTCAAGAATTTATGACCAGATTGAGAAAGAAGGCCAAGTTGGGACCTTATATTCACCACCGGATACCAGATATAGAAATATATGCAAATCAATATGAGTGGGTTGAAAACACTCTTTTAGACAGAGACGGTACAAAGGTAGATGTAGAGAATGCCTATGTGACTTAGAAAGATAGTTTGATGAGAGCTCGTTTTTGCAGGTACCTGAACAGTAAGATCCAACCATGAGCACCCTTCCTATCATGTGGACTCCTCAGAATGAGGAAAAGAACCCCAAAAGGACCAGGGAGGAACCCTCAAGTTCAGGAATGGGCACATCAAATATACAGTATGGGACCATTCAGAGCAAAAGACCTAGGCTAAATCCTGTTTCAGAGTAGCAAGGCACAGAAGGCTCAGTAGAAATAATTGATACTGAGCTAGACAGAAGTAAAGGCATAGCTCTATCTGAGGAAACACAGGGACCATCTACATCACAGACCCAGAGATTGGAAAGACAACTAAGTGTAGGAGTATCCTCATTCAGTAGGCCCGCTGATAAAGATAAAGATATAAAATATAAATATAAAGAAATCAAGATGAGAAATGAGAAACTAAAGGCTCAAACTTATGCTCAGTATCTCAAACTCACACCTACTAATCAAACCAGTTTGATGTCTGCTTTCAACAACAAAGAGGGAAAACTACAAATTTCCTTCATAAAACCAACTGCACAACAGCCAAGGACATCTGAAGATTACAAGAGAATTGATTTTGAAGTGATGGCAAGGAATATTCATCCCATAGACCAAATTGAATTGCACAAATATTTCAGAGATATGATATACTCCACCCTCACAGGTAAAGCCATAGCTTCTCATTAGTTACATAATTCATTGAAAAATATCTCAGCTCAATATCAATTAGAGAACTCCTCCTCACAAGCCAAGGATACTAGAATCAAGTCTTTTGAAGACTTAGTGATTGAATTGGGACATGATCCCAAAGATACTAAAGCCACCAAACAGTTGATTAGGAGAAAAAATGATGATTGATTGTTGCACTGAAAAAAAAAATTTGAAGGTACCTTAGCTACAATATCCCCAAACACAGGATGTCTTAGAGAGCCAAACCAGACATGAAGAGTTGATGGACTTGGTCCTAAAACTTAATGATCAGTTAAAGGAGACATAGAAAGAAATAGACACTTCAATTCAATTGAAGCAAAGTGATATTGCCACTACATCTACAAATGTCATCCCAATGGTCTCAACAGTAGTCCCTTCAATGTTGGTAGCCTCATTGGCTCTAACAGCTCCCTTGCCTACATCACAACTAGTGTCAATAGAGTCTACATCAACAGCAGGTGCATCGGGAGAAAAGGCAGTAGAATTGGTTAGAGCCATAGAGGAAATGTCTATTCAGGTTACAGAAATGAACAAACTTAAAGAAAAGGTGACAAGATTGGAAACAGATTGCAAGCTTTCCAAGATCAGGCACAAGGAAGAAGTGCAGAAAGCTACCATAATGATGAAAGATTAAAGGCCATGGAGAAATATCTGACACTAAAAGAACCCCTTGGGCAAGCCAAGGAACTATTATGGGCCAATATCACTGACTCTGTCAATGATATTTGGCCATCCATTCAAGTGATTTTTGAATAGATAGACCTGGTAAGGATAGCTACAAAATCTATCCGAAAAGTCAAGGAAGAACTAGGAGACATGCCTGAAGATGAAACCAGACTTATCCACTTCCTCAATAGTAAAAACAAATATGAATTTCTGGAATTGGATATAGAGAATAAGACAAAAACAATTTTGGAGGTAAGAAAGGCCCTTTCCAAGAGAAACGTAATGTTAAACTTGGAGGACAAGTGTCAAAATATGCAGGCAGCAGTTGATAGATTTGTGGCCAAGTTTAAAATTTTGAGAGAGAAAGGGTTACCTAGTCCCTTGGTCATAAATGACAAGCACATGATACAATAGGATTATGACAACAAAATCAGAGAGCTAGCTAAAGAACAGGCCAATACATCATCGATAAAGGAAACTCCAACAGGTAAAGTTCTTTACCAAACATTTGAAAACTTGTTTTTCCTCCGCGTGAGGTGAAACACCTATTTATCACTAGGCCTACTTTTGTTAAGTACACCGAGGCAAATGAGATATATAGAAGGATGTTAAAAATCAAGTTACTCGTTGCAGAATTGTGGGAAAAATTGACTGATTTACTAGTAAAATGTAGTAACAAGGTTAATGTACAGTCATCAGAGTAAAAGGTAAAGACAGGTTAGCATGGCTAAAGAGTCTCAATGCCAAAGAGTATCAGATGAAAGCCAAAAGTAACTAAAGCCTCCAACGTGAGAGTTAAAACAACACAGAGCATAAAGGGCTATAAACCAAACTGTAAAGACCAGCAACACCACAATAAAAGGGATAGCATGAAAGCAGTTCAGTAGATGTCTCTACCTTCTTGCAAGAAGGTATTTGTATTTCCTAGGTTAAATATCAAATTAGTTTGAGATATCTTGTAATAAATCTTTGTACAAATACTTCACAAATCAAAGTATGTAGGGTGGATTATTAGATATTTCTATAGATTTCGTGATCAAAAGACTGTAAATCTATTGTATCACTAACTGGGCCAACAAGCTAGATTGATGAACAAAGACAAGATATTTCATAGGATTCATGTGTAAAGCAAATTGCAGAAAAGTATTTTCTCATGTTGTTGTTTTCTTCCTTAAAATTTTTTCCACAATGTATATCTAAATCTGAATGCTATAACATGGAATGATATCTCAAAATTTTCTTAATTGCACTCTATTTTAACTATTATGCATTTGAATGTTTTCTACTAATATCTAATTTAAGGAATTTTTAATTTCTCCTTAGTTTAGGTTGTCTCTTTATAATTTATAGCAAAGGATTCTTAAGTGCCCTTTGTTTCTGATTACCCTCTATTCCTCATTTAAATCCCGGTATGATAATTCTTGATTGCTCTCTCACGTTAATTCAAACCATTTCTCCCCTCTGGCCCAAAGACCTGTACTCCACTCTACTATCTTACCCTTTGAACATTCCCTTTAGTGATTTAATTCCAGTTATGCTGCCCTTCTATTGACTCCATAGCCCAATGCTCTAAAGACATCATTATATCCATCTATTTTAAGGATTTCACCATCCAATCTTCAATACAAATCAAAACCCCCTGAACATTCAGAACTAGCTTAAAATCCCAGCAAACAAAGCTAAATCATATAGAGAGAGCCCTCTCTGAGCCATAGGTTGGCTAAAGCCTATGCTTAAAAGCTAGTTTGTGGTTACCTTGGTCATTTTCTTTCTTCTGATAACTTCTAGAGAAAATTCTAAGTGATAACATCGTGGTGACTCCACTGGGGAAATCAAATCCTCGGTCCTAATAAAGCTTTAAGAAAATTCTAAATCTACATGCTAAGCCTCTTAAAGTCATTTGTTAGAAGTTATCTTGAAAAATCTCACAAAAACAATTAAAAATTTTGAAATTTTCGGTTCCAGGAAGACTCATTTTACTAGGGCTAATGCAGACCCAAAACATGCCTTGGTAGTTGATAATCCCAACCTAATTTCAAGAAAATATAAAAAAGAAGAAATTTCAGTTAGCCAGATACCATTAGTTAAAGCTATTTCATGTCCTAATGAGTGGTTATTTTTAGAAGAACTTCCCTTTGATGTGCCATTTGATCTTTCATTATTTAGAACAAAATCCTAAAATGCAATCAGTGAAACTGTTCTAGATCCTAATTTTATTGCAAACCTTGAAGTTCAACAAGCCAACAAATCCATTGATGAATACATTCTGAGATCTCCACAATCATCCATTAATACCGCTACAACCCCTGAGCTTTCTGAACAATCATCCATTACATTGATTTCACCATTGTTCCCTTCAAATTCATCAATAATACCTTCTGAAGTCCATTATTCACCACCATTTATACCTATTCTCCCTCACCAACCTATCATTACCCATTCATCACCTACTAGTCCTGGTTATTCATCCACTACTGCATCATCTCCAAGTACCTCAATCCCACATCTTAGCCCTTCCCAACTTAGAGCAATCGCAAATAGATATGCTCCTATTGTTTTACCTGCCCAACTTGGTGCTATGCCAACATACTACCAAAGTAAAATTATTCAATTTGATGGCACGGGACATTACACTGCACAACAACATGTGAACAAGATAACGGATTACTTTTAGTTGCATGAAATTGACATAGATAATGTTCAAATGAGACTCTTTTCCCAAACTTTAGCTGGTGATGTTAGGAAATGGTTTAGAGCATTTCCTACTAATATTATTGATAGTTTAGATGCATTTCATCAGAAATTTTTGAATAGATGGGAAAAGAAAAATAATCCCCTACAAATCCTTTCAGAATATGATAATATTAGAAGAGGACCTAATGAAACTGTTCAAGATTACTGTACTAGATTCAATAATATATATAACACCATCCTAGTTAATCTTAGAACCCCACCTAACTTAGCATTAATAAATTTCGCTGATGGTTTTGACACAGATATGGCATACCAACTTAGGGAAAGAAACCCCCAACATTAGTAGAAATGCAAAGTGTAGTTATTAGTGCTGAAGCTAATTTGTTAGCTAAAAGGGCTAGAGTCAGAAATGAAAAAGGAGGAACTATAAAGGATGAAACTTCACCATATGACATTAAAAATATAGTTTAGCCAAAAGTATGGAAAGACTAATGGATAGAATAGAGAACATAGAAAGGAAACCCCAATGGGATAACCAACAAGCACCTCCAGTTAGAAACCAAATTTTAGATTAAACCAAAACCAAAACATTGGGAAAAATGGACCGGATCAGAATGTTAAGCCTCCTTTTCAATAAAATTATGTAGAGACATCCCATCCAGAAGATCCAGAAAAATATAAAAAAATTAACCTAATGGGAATAAATGACGAGGACTTTGTTTTTCTAACCCAAGATGAGCAGGAACTGCATATGCTGCAGAAATTACAAATACAGTCTAGACAATCATTTGATTACAAACAAGGATATGATTCTCCCATCTTTGAAGTACATAAACAGTATAATATAATAAGCAAAAAAAATGTTGATGTCCCTAACCAAACCAAGAAAACAGTACAAAGTCAATCCAAGAAAATAAAAGAAGCCCCTGTTTGAAAAATCCTCCCAATTCTGCCCAGGCAGAACCAATATTCTTCTGGCCCCAAAATTGTACATATAACCTCTAATCAACCTTCTGTTGATATGCCATCCACTTCAATTCCACCTAAGGAACTAGTGGACAAAGCTCAAAACATCAGATCTGAAAATCCACATAAGGATATCCCCAATAAAGGAAAAGAAGACAAGCCTACACAAGTCCCTGCTGCAAAAATTCAAAACCTTCAAATAGAAAAATTCTCTTTTCCATTCAATCTGGGAGCAGAGATAGGAAAGCTAAAGATTTTTGTTTCTTTAACAGAACTAATCAAGAATGAAACATACAAATCATAGATAAACCGGGCCTTAAACATTGCTGAAAATGAGGATTCTATCAACTTGTTTGATGACCAAACATAACTCATATTTGGTCCAAATGTTAATGGAAAACCATTAGAAGGAGGAATTCCACCTTTTTACATCAGCATTAGTATCCATGGAAAAATTCTTCACAATGCAATGTTGGATTATGGGGCCTCTCACAACTTAATACCCAAATTAGTGATGGAGAAATTAAACCTAGACATTACAAGGCCTTACAAAGACTTATTCTCATTTGACTCTAGTTAGGTATAGTGTCTAGGATTGATTAAAGACTTGTGTGTCACTTTAGTCCAATATCCTGCCAAAAGTATCCTTATGGATATTGTGGTTGCTAACATCCCACCAAAGTATGGCATGCTGTTATCGAGATCATTGGGAGCCAAACTTCAGGGATCCTTACACCAAGATATGTCATATGCAACAATCTTTGTTTTTGGACAACCTAAGAAACTATAATGAGAAACCTTAATGAAATATATGGTAAGTAGCCAGGATTGGCCTCAAAACTTTCCCATCTACTCCATACAATCAAATACCGATTCTTTTATCTTATATAATACTGATCAAACAAAAGAAATTTTTTTAGATAGTACTAATGCAAAACCAAAATAAATTGTAGTTTCTACACAAAATGAAACTAACCAAACTACAAAACTTTTCAATGAATAAGATGGTCAAATTGGTGTAAATGATGAAATTTCGTTGCACTAGATAGTGAAAATTATGATCATGAGATATTATGGCATTTAGAATTTGATGGATTATTCAATAAGTTAGGAGTAGGAGCAGGAGTGTGGATATATAATTTGGAAAACAATAATTCAAAAGGCCATGCATATAGATTGAATTTTAAATGTACTAATAATATGGTTGAGTATGAAGCAATAATTTTAGGTCTTAAGTTGGTTAGGAATCTGGGAGCTAAAAGAGTTTCTATCATGGGAGACTCTAAACTTATTATAAAATATATTGATGTTTTATATATGACAAAGGACCCTAGATTAAGTTGTTATAGAGGAATTATCATAGAAATACTTAATACTTTCCTAGAAACAAAGCTTGTAGTAATTCCTAGAAAACACAATATGTAAGCCCATAGTTTAACAATGTTTGCCAGCACCTGCAAATTACCCTTCCAATATAATCATTGGTACACTGCTAAAGTTAGACACAAACCTGCAATTCCAGATAATTTGAAGAATTGGTAAATATTTTCTGATGACAAACAGATAAATAACTTTTTACTTTCAGAAGAAGAGTTTGTAAATAACAATATAGATACTGACACATCCACAGATCTTGACACTAAGGATGAGATAGAAATAAATGAGATAGAAGGTGAGGAACTAAATAGACTCAACCCAACTACATTTACCAAATTAGATGTAGATAACCTACAGAAAATTGAGATTGATGAAATAATCAGTGAAGAAACTGAAGTAACTAATCTCAAGGATAACTTCTTACCAAAGGGATTAACCCCTCTAGAAGATTTATTTGATTCAAATGATGTTGCTAGGAAACCTAAAATGGAACCATTAAGGTCTGATATAGAGGAATATAATATAGGAACCAGCGGAAATCCTAAACTGATCAAACTTTCAAAATCATTACCTTCAACTGAAAAAGTGAAATACATTGAGTTTTTGAAAGAATTTTAGGATGTCTTTGCTTGGAGTTATGAGTACCTCAAATCATATGACACCATCATCATCCAGCACACAATTCCTATTAAAGAAAATCAAAAGCCTTTCAAACAAAAACTTATAAGGATTAATCATGTCTTATTACCTGCAATTGAAAAAGAAATTCAAAGGATGTATGATGACAAAATAATTTCACCAATCATATTTTCTGATTGGATCTCGACTTGGTGCCAACTAGAAAGAAAACTGGTGAGATCAGACTCTCTGTGGATCTCAGGAACCTCACCAAAGTGTCAGTGAAAGACAATTACCCTCTCCCCAAAATAGACCAAATTTTACAGAGAGTAGTTGGATCAACCAGAATCTCATTGTTGGATAGGTTTTCTGGTTACAATTAAATCTTCGTTCATGCTGATGATCAACCCAAAACTAATTTTACTACTCCTTGGGGCACATTTATGTATTTGAAAATGCCTTTTGGGCTAATGAGTGTAGGAGCCACTTTCCAGAGGGCTATGGATATAGACTTTGCAAAAGAAATTCATGATTTCCTTATTAAATGCAGGAAATTTGGAATCTCCCTGAACCCCAAAAAGTTCTTGTTTGGGTTAGAAGAAGGAAAGTTTTTAGGTCACATAATTTCAAAAGATGGTATAAGAATAGAACTTGCAAGAATAGAATCCATCTTGCAAATACAATGCCCTAGGAACATTAGCGAGTTACAAGCTTTCTTAGGGAAAATTAATTTTCTTAGAAGATTTATATCTAATCTAGCAGAGTTCATTAGATCACTAAACAACATGCTGAGAAAAGATTCCACCATAAAATGGACTGTTGAGGCTAAAAAATCCCTTGAAGATATTAAACTAGCCTTAACTAAAACACCTGTGTTAATCAATCCTAAATTTGACAGAGATTTCATCTTGTTTTCCTTTGCTTCTGAGCACACAATTGTTGTAGTTCTATTGCAGAAGAATGACCAGGGTTATGAACAACCCATTGCCTTATTTAGCAAAGCCCTGAGAGATTCCCCCTTGAAATACAATATAATGGAAAAACAAGAATTGGCTTTAGTCAAATCCATTAAGAACTTTAGGGTATACATCTTATATTCTCATATAATAGCCTACGTTCCAAATTCAGTAGTCAAAGACATCCTAACTTAGGATGGTCTTGATGGAAAGAGGGGAAAGTGGATTGCTACTATTTTAGATTATGATATAGAAATCAAGCCTACTAAGTTAATCAAGGGCCAAGGTTTAGCCAAGCTCATGGTTGAATCAAATTGTCAGGCCTTCGATATAAACTTCATTGCAACAATAGATAATGAAGAGGAGATGGTGACTCCACTAATCAACCAGGACTTTATTGAAGCATCTTGGTATGCTGAAATTATTTATGTTTTACTGAACTTACAAGCTCCTCCTGAATTATCTAGGACTAAAAGCAGGTTTTGAATATGAAATCCTTGAAATTTTGTATATTAGACAATGCTCTGTTTCGGAGAGATCATGAAGGTATTCTTCTTAGTTGCTTATTAAAAGAACAATATGACAGAGTTTTGCAAGAGCTTCATGCAGGTGACTGTGGAGGACACCTTTACTGGAAGATTGACGTCAATAAAATCCTTAGAGTTGGTTTCTACTGGCCTACCTTGTTTGTTGATGTCAAAAAATATGCAACCTCTTGTCAGAAATGTAAAATTTTTTAGGGGAAGAAAAATATTTTACCTTTACCCCTCAAGCCAATCTCTGCTGAAATATCATTTCAACAATGGGGTTTAGACTTCGTTGGTGAAATTCACCCACCCTCCTCTGCCCGACGCAAATGGATCCTCACAGGCATAGACTACTTCACAAAATGGATAGAGGCCATACCTTCAAGGCAGGCTACAAACACTGTTATCATAACCTTCCTTGAAAACAATATTCTATCAAGATTTGGATGTCCAACTAAGCTCATTACTGATAATGCAGCAGCCTTCAAAACTAAAAGAATGATATATTTCTGCAATAAATATCATATCACCCTGGGCCATTCTACAGCCTATTACCCTCAAGGTAATGGACTGGTAGAATCCTCAAACAAAATCCTAGTAAACATCATCAAGAATTTACTAGAGGACAATAAGAAAACTTAGAATAAAAAGATAGTCAATGCCTTATGGGCACACAGATTGACTACTAAGAAATCAATTGGTACTTCTCCCTATCAACTAGTTTATGGGATGGAAGTTGTATTTCCATCCTCTTTGGGAGTACTAGTAATGAAGATACTTCAAGAATTACAGGTTGAACCAAATAGTATCCAAAGAAGAATCAACCAAATTATCCATCTACAACAAACCAGAGAAGAGGTCTATATCAGGTCTCAAGTTGTGTAAGAAAGGGTTAAGAAGACTTTTGATAAGAGAACCAAGGCTGAAGATTTCTACCTGGGTGACAAGGTTCTCAATTGGGATTCAAGGAGGGAAGGCAAAGGTAAACATGGGAAATTTGATTTCCTATGGAAAGGTCCCTGTGTCATTTATTCTTACAGAGGAAATAATGTTTTCCTTTTGAGAGAAATTGATGGTACAAATGCAAAAGGTGGGCCAATGAATGGTCGAATGCTAAAGAATTAGTTTGAACCAAGTTACTAATTCTCATTTCCCATAATTTACATACTTCATTTATAAAGTCTAATTTGGATTGGATGGTGATCTTTGAAGTTGAAGCCCGAAGAGAAGGCTCTAAGCTTTAAATATCTATTGTCATAAGTATCAATGGCGCAGATGCATAGAAGAACACTTTGTGAGGTAATATCAACAACAATTCAAAGGCCACTAATCTTTAAATTTCTTGACATTTCGCTAGAAAATGTCCCCAAGTGGAGCCACTGCTAGGTTCCTATACCAATAGGAGTCATAATTTTGAATGACTAAGGATAAGCCTTGTAATATTGTACATATCTTTACTTTCTGTAAATGTTTTCCATATTAAAAAATTAAAAAATGTAAAGAGGGTATGTCCTAAAAGAATAATCAAAGGACAAAAGCAATGAGAAAAGGTCAAAAAATGAAAATATATGAACCCCAAAAAACAAAAAGAGACCATGAAAGTGAGCAAATCTAAATTCCACTACTATTTACTTTTATGCATAATAATGATTGTGTGCAGCTTGTTATTCATGCCACAATCCATGGTAATCAAACTCTTTAATCTTGATTATATCATGCTTTGAATTTTATGTTTATAGATAGAGAATAAATTTGACCAAATAGTTTAATCTTGGCAGATCATTAGATAGGTAGAGAAAATGAAAGGAGCTCATGAGTTTAATCTGAGCCCTTGGATGATATAAGGTTAGAAATAGATAGTTTGTTTTATTAAAAAAAAGATAGAATAAGGGTTTGCTAATCTAAATGCACCCAAATAAATTAAGAAAAAATGTTAAAATAAGAGATGGGTAGTAGAAGAAAGGTTGTTGAACTACAAACTTAATTGGATCGAAATACATGCATCATGCTTGGATACATATTTCAACATGTATGATCAATTATGAAGGCAAAAGTAAAGGTTTACAAGTTCATGTGATTAACTCCCCCCATTCATATTTCTACTTTACTTACTAATTTCTTATCCACAATTATGTTCTAGTACTTTGAATCCTATAAGTCAAAGAGGCTCAGAGCATTTCTCTGACTTTTGGTGGAACCGAACCCTCGGCTTAATGACTTATGGACACAAGTGATAGAATCACCTTCATAAAATCCATTCCCCCCCTCATTTCCCTAATAAAACCCCTTTTCCTAAGGTTAAAACTCTTTTGCCTAGGAAAAGTAAAAACAATTCCATGTTAAAACCCATTTCATTTCAAAAACCCACAAAAAGTACTTTATCCTAAGTGCCAAATGTATGAAATAAAATGTGCATATTTTACGTTATGCTAAGGATATAGTCACTCCACTCATCACTTTTCATATTAATTTTTAACTTTATTATATAACTCCCCGATGAAACCCTTTTCCCGTATATTAACTAAATCCCTATGTAAATACCCCCAATCCTTAGTTTTAATAGAAACTAATACATTTACTGCATATCCCAACAAAACCCACTTAATTTACCAAATCTTAGTAAACTTAAGTTAATTCTGTTGTTAAATTCCAACTGATCCCCTAACCTCATGATTAACCCCACGTTAATCACAAACCACTGTGATTAAGGCCCCACCCCCCCACCCCCCAAACTCCCGTTCATTCCCCCACGCAAGTTTGCCACCCGACTATTGTTAGATCAACTTCCTGCTCATGCAATGGTCCACAGCCATATCAGTCTCGCCTGATGGACGATCGTTACCCCCCACCCCCCGATAAAGTGGTTTTCCCCGACCCCCCGAAGGTTATGTGTCAAGATCTAGACTAGATCGAGTGACCCCTCTACAATATCGCCCAGCATCCATAAGCTGTGTGATGGCCTAGGAAACTACCTCCCTGCTCAACCCACCAAACAACTTATTGTTCATTCGAAATTAGCTGCCAAAAGATAACCGTTGCTCCATAAAAAGGCCGAGAAGCCCTTTTTCACATTTTTTTGTTCATTTTCTCTACGAACCAGTATGATTCCTGCAAACATCGAAATCACCATTTGAACTTTGAATTCACCCCTGAAGAAAATTGTAGAAACCCCAGTCAACCTCTCAGCCCGTACGAGATCCATTCAGACCTCTATAGCTGCTTTGAACTCCAAAATTTGCAAAATTTTCACCCAATTCCAGTTATTTCACCACAAATTACCACTTTCCCTTTCAAATTTGGAAATTCTTAGCCTTGTACAGTGTTTCAATTAAGTAAAATTAATTGAATAAATACTTTAAATTTAAAAACCCAAGATCGAACCCTCTGAAAAATCCCAATTCCCATGAGAAACCTCTGAATAAACCTGTAAAGCAAAATTTAAATCCACAAGAACTAAATTATGGCTGCCTCTGTTCCCTTGAACGTTAGACCTATCACAACTCCCCATTTCGACCTCAACCACCTTCCCTTGGTTGACAGGGATTTCCAAATTAAGGATACATCTACCTAGGAACTCCTGCTTAAAATCCATTGTTTAAGTAGGGACAAATACCTCAACCATACTGATGATATTGGCCTTTGGGACTCAAATTTGTCCAAATACCAGTTCCCACAGGTACATGTTTTCCCTAAAATTGTCCACCACTGCCATGCTTGTTATATTCCCAACCTGAGAGCTATTATGTCCCCTAACCAAAATATTCTATTCACCATTACAGCTGATTCCATAAATGAAATGCTACAACTCCAACTAGGACCAAACCTAACTCCACTCTCAATTGGAGATTTGTTAGACCAATATTCCAAGTTAAGTTCCTCTAGACTGGCCCAATTGTTCCAAGATTTCATTGTTGAAGAGAAACACATTCCTAAAATCCCCCCTCCCCCATATATTTATGTCATTTTCTCTAAAAGGGGAAAACAAATCATCACCATGATATCATGTGCCCTAGGTTTCTCTGCTGATGAATTTGTTGATGAAATTGTCATGACCTTCATGTCAATCTATACCCCAGAACAACCTCCTGTTGTTTTGTACAATTATGTTGAGTTCATAGCTAAGAGAATGCATGAATAGTTCACCAAGATGCACAATCAAAGAGTGTTCAAATACCCATCTGTCCTCTACCATATGTTCCTGTATTATCAGCTAGACAGATTTCATTTTCCCTCCAAAAGTTGGATACCAAAGGCTAGCCCAACTATGTCATTTTTTGGACCCCACTATTCCATAAGTTTGAGTCACCATATACCTATTCAGATTTAATAGATTATTTTGCTCATCCAGTCATGACTATGCTGAAAGGAAGCCCTCCACCCAAGATAAGTTGAGAGATCAAAAGGGTTCTTTAATTGTATAAACAAAGCAAAGTGGGAGATTGGTACCTTTACCAAAACCACACGAAGATAAGAATTTATGGTTGCCAGCTTTCACTATATGAACTACCCAAATACCTCCCCATGAGGTTATTTTCTCTAGAGTACTATATACAAATAATGAACTTTGATGAGATAAATTTTGTCTCGGCCAACAAAAGATCACAATTCAAAATAAAATAACAGTTAGGCCCCTTCATCTGCAATTCTAGAGAGGCAGGGAAGGAGACAGACCAAATTTTGTAGCAAATGAAGTTCCAAAAGAGTTTCATGTGGAGGTATGACCCTCACGAATTTATGACTAGATTGAGAAAGAAGGAGAAATTGGGACCTTATATTCACCACCCCATACCAAAGATAGAAAGATATGCAAATCAATAAGAGTGGGTGGAAACACTCTTTTAGACAGAGACAGTACAAAGGTAGATGTAGAGAATTCCTCTTGTGACTTAGAAATACAGTTTGATGAGAGCTCGTTTCTGCAGGTACCTGAATAGCAAGAGCTAGCCATGAGCACCCTTCCTATCATGCAAACTCCTCAAAATGAGGAAAAGATCCCCAAAAGGAACAGGGAGGAACCCTCAAGTTCAAGAATGAGCACATCAAATATACAATATGGGACTAGTCAGAGAAAAAGACCTAGGCTAAATCCTATTGTAGACCAGGAATACACAGAAGGCTCAGTAGAAATAACTGATACTTAGACAGACAGAAGTAAAGGCACAACTCTTTCTAAGGAAACTCAGGGGCCATCTACATCACAGACCTAGATTTTGGAAAGACATCTAAGTGTAGAAGTATCCTCATTTAGTAGGCATGCTGATAAGGATAAGGATATAAAAGATAGATATAAAGAAATCATGATGAGAAGTGAGAAAATAAAGGCTCAAACTTATGCTCAGTATCTCAAACTCACACCTACTAATCAAACCAAGTTGATGTCTGATTTCGACATCAAAGAGGGAAAATTAGAGATGTCCTTCATAAAACCAACTACACAACAGCCAAGGACATTTATAGATTACAAGAGAATTGATTTTGAAGTGATGGCAAGGGATATTCACCCAATATACCAAATTTAATTGCACAAATAGGCTAGATAGATGATATACTCCACCCTCACAGGTAAAGCCATAACTACTCATCAGTTTTAGAATTCATTGAGAAATATCTCAACTCAATATCAACTAGAGAAGGCCTCCTCATAGGCCAAGGATACTAGAGTCAAGTCTTTGGAAGACTTAGTGATTGAATTGGGACATGATCCCAAAGATATCAAAGCCACTAAATAGTTCATTAAGAGAAAAAATGACGACATTTCTACACTGAAAAAATAATTGAATATACCTCAGTTGCAACATTCCCAAACACAGGAGGTCTTAGAGAGCCAAACCAGACATGAAGAGTTGATGGACTTGGTCCGAAAACTTAATGATCAGTTAAAGGAGACAGAGAAAGAACTAGACATTTTAATTCAATTGAAGCAAAGTGATATTGCTAGTACATCTACAAATGCCATTCCAACGGTCTCAATAGCAGTCCCTTCAACGCTGGCAACCTCATTGGCTCCCACATCTACCTTGCCTATAGCAGAACCAGTGTCAACAAAGTCTACATCAGCAATAGGTGCATCAGGAAAAAAAGCAACATAATTGGTTAGAGCCATGGAGGAAATGTCTAGTTAGGCTACAGAAATGAACAAACTGAAAGAAAAGGTGGCAAGCTTAGAAACAGATTGCAAGCTTTCCAAGATCATGCATAAGGAAGAAGTGCAGAAAGCTGCCAAAATGAATGAAAGATTAAAGGCCATGGAGAAAGATCTGACACTAAAGTAACCCATTGGGCAAGCCAAGGAACTATTATGGGCCAATATCATTGACTCTGTCAATGATATTTGGCCATCCATTCAAGTTATTTTTTAATAGATAGACCTGATAAAGACAACTACAGAAGCTATCCAAAAATTCAAGGGAGAACTAGGAGACATGCATGAAGATGCAACCAGACTTATCCACTTCCTCAATAATAAAAACAAATATGAACTCCAGGAATTGGATATAGAGGATAGGACATAAACAATTTTGGAGGTAATAAAGGTCCTTTCCAAGTGAAACTTAATGTTAAACTTGAAGGACAAGTGTCAAAATATGCAGGTAGCAATTGATAGATTTATGACAAAGTTTCAAATTTTGAGAGAGAAAGGGTTACCTAGTCCCTTGGTCACAAATGACAAGCTCATGAAACAATAGCATTATGACAACAAAATCAGAGAGCTAGCTAAAGAACAGGCCAGTACATCATCGATAAAGGCATTGCCAACAGGTAAAGTTCTTTACCAGAAATTTGAAAACCTATTTTTCCTCCATCATGAGGTGAAACACCTATTCATCACTAGGCCTACTTATGCTAAGTACACCAAGGTAGATGAGATATATAGAATAATGTTAAAAATCAAGTTACCGGATGCAAAATTATGGGAAAAATTAACTGATTTACTATAGTAAAATGTCATAAAAATGTTAATGTACGGTTAGCAGAGTAAAAGGTAAAGACAGGTTAGCATGGCTAAAGAGTATTAGTGCTAAAGAGTATTAGACAAAAGCCAAAAGAAAGTAAAGCCTCCAAAGTGAAAGTTCAAACAACAAAGAGCACAAGGGGCTACAAACCAAACTGTAAAGGCCAGTAGCACCACAATAAAAGGGACCATGAAACCAGTTCATTAGTTGTCTCTATCTTCTTGCAAGAAGATATTTGTATTTCCTAAGTTAAATCTCAAGTTAGTTTGAGATATTTTGTAATAAATTTGTGTATAAATACTTCAAAAATCAAAGTATGTAGGGTGGATTCTTAGACATTTCTATAGACTTCTTGATCAAAAGACTGTAAAGCTATTATATCATTGACTGGACCAGCAAGCTGGATTGATGAATAAAGACAAGATATTTCACAGGATTTATGTGTAAAGCGAAGTGTAGACAAGTATTTTCTCACGTTGTTTTTTTCTTCCTTAAAAATTTTTCCACAATGTATATCTAAATCTGAACGCTATAACATGGAATGATATCTCAAAATGTGCTTAATTGCACTTTGTTTTAACTGTTATGCATTTGAATGTTTTCTATTGATATCTAAATTAAGAAATTCTTTATTGCTCTTTAGTTTAGGTTGTCTCTTTATAATCTATAGCAAAGGATTCTTAAGTGCCCTTGTTTCTAATTACCTATGTTCCTTGTTTAAATCCTGGTTTGAGAATTCTTGATTGCTCTCTCACCCTAATTCAAACCATTTCTCCCCTCTAGCCCAAAGACTTGTACTCTACTCTGCTATCTTTCCCTTTAAACATTCCCTTTAGTGAGTTAATTCTAGTTATGTTGCCCTTCTATTGACTCCATAGCCCAATGCTCTAAAGACATCATCCTATCCATCTGTTTTAAGGATTCCACCATCCAATATTCAATACAAATCAAAAACCCCACGAACATTCAGAACTAGCCTGAAATCCCAGCAAACAAAACTAAATCATATAGAGAGATCCCTCTCTGAGCCATAGGTTGGCTAGAGCCTATGCTTAAAAGTTGGTTTGAGGTTACCTCAGTCATTTTCTTTCTTCTGATAACTTCTAGAGAAAAATTTGAGTGATAACAGTTCAATCACTGCTTCATAGGAAAATGGGGTAGCATTCTCTACTGTGGGGGCCTACATCATCTGGTCTATGGCTTGACGAGTAATGGTAAATAGAATTTTTCCAGTAGGGATAACGATGGCCCTTTGGCTTGGCATATATGATGCATGACACTTTCTAACAAAATCTTGGGTAATGTGGGTATGAGGAAAAATGTAATGAGGTAAGTTGGATTCCCACAGCTGGATGTCATCGGACTTGTCAATGTATTTGTCCTCAAGCTAGCAATACATCTCGAAGAGGTCAATTTCATGTCTCATGGATTTTATAGTCTCTGTCAGCCATAGGAATGTGATGAAGATCTATGAGAAGATAGATCATAGGATTGAAAATTTCCTTTGGTCCTTTGTCTTCAAGAGGAATCTTGGCTAAGGCTTAGAACAGGAGAAAAAATTGGATTGGAGGCTCGAATATTCAGAGAGGAATTAGGTCTTGAAGACAACAACAGAAGTAATAAGTTGGAAACAATCGAGCAGAGAGTGTTGTTGGTGATTGAAAATGTTCGGATTGAGTCTAGCAACTTGTAACAAATCAATATCAGTGCCAGTATGAATTCAGTAACATGTTCACAAATGGAAAGGAGGTTTATATAACATATTTGGTTTTTTCGTTGAAGGAGCATGGTTCTGTTGGATTAAAGGATAGGAAAATTGAATTCTTAACAACTTAATTCTAGAGGGAGCAGAGGTGATTGGTGGAATTAACGAGCAGATAAGGTGGCAGAAGGTGAATGGCGGGAGCGCAACGGATAGGAAAATGGTATTGGTGGTAAGGGAAACATATTTTTGGAGGGGGGTGAGTGGTTAGTGGTTTGACCCAAGGGGGATCCGAAATGCTCTAGTGCTAACATGTAAGGGAGGGCATGGTTTCGTATACTGCCGATTTTAGACACACCCCCCCTCGACCCGATGGTAAAGCTCGGATGGTGATGAGGGGGCAAAATATGATGTGGGCCATCAGATGTGGGAAGATGGGTGGAGATGGAGCGTGATGTGGTAAGAAGTTAATCTTTACGTGACATGAATTTTCTTGGCAAACTCGGGTATTAATAATGTAAGGCGTTGGGAATATATGCGATATATGTGGGGTATATCGACTTAGGGATAAGTGGGTGGAGGGAAATATGATTGGAGGGGGAATGATTTGGGATTTTAAACTTAGGGATATCATTAATACCAAAATTTATTGATATATAAAACCTTAGAGTAAACCTTTACTCCTTTGTCTTTTTCTTCTACACATGAGAACAATATTTGATAATTGACTTGTGGCACATTTAGACTAGCAGCCTGTGCATTTATAAAAACATGAAATGAAGCCTTTTCTTTCTTATTGATTCCCTAACATTTTATTTTCCTTTTGCCTTCTTTATTTATGGCAACTAACACCTAACATTTATTTGATATTGTTGGGTAGCGAAGGCCCCGCGTAATGTTTTTGGGGCTCAAAGCCCACAATTTTGGTAAACATATGGAAAAGGCTCCGCGAGGTGTGTGGAACGCGAATTTTAATAAGTCAAGTCAAAGGGTTGTCCACCCAAAAATAATGTAGGAATTAGAAAGTGAGTTGGCCTGCCCATGGTCCACGGACCATGGAATTGTATAAATAGAGCAAGGCTCTATGGCTAGAAGTCATTGTTTAGTGTTTAATTTTGATCTTGAATGTAATGTGTTTATGAAGAAGAAATCTCTGAGTGTCTATAAGTCCTAGTCAAGGTTGTTGGTAGATAGATAGAGGCTCTACAGCTATGTGCGCAGAGGCCTGGTAAAGTCTGCAGATGTGTGCGCGGACCCCTGCAGCTGTGTGCGTAGGGGCAGGAAGTGAATTGTACTGAATCAAGAATATTAATAAAGATAAGCTGGTTCTGAATTACTGTGTTGACTCTGAAGCATTGTGGATCTGTTTATATTCTAGTTTACGTATTGGCTTTAGAAATTTATGACTGTCTTAAGAATTATGATTGTGTGCACTAGGTTTTATTATTAAATGGTTGTTTAAAGACAATACAAAGAAGATCATATCTGTAATAAATTCATTAATTAGAAAGCGTATTTGTGTGGATCTACATGGGAGATAAGTAACTACACAGAGTGGCGTAAGGCCGCAGAACAATTCGCAACCCCTCCAGACCACATCAAGACATCCCAAGGGTGCGGAAACCTGGTTCCAGCACCCTCCCATACTAGCTCGAGTGAGACTTCAATCCACACTCAGCAGATTGTTGCCAAAAGGGTTGGTATTGCGGGATTTGTCCATCTAAAATACTTCTAAAACTTGGGTCAGGCCCCAACCAGCCAACAAATGGTTCCATTGCCGGGATGGGATCTACCTAAGGGATGTCTGATGTTGGGACGCTGGAACCCTACGAAGAAAGAACTTGAAGATTGGTTGGATTAGAAGCTTCACGAATTCGTGGTACAGGAAAACAGAAATCCACAGATATCTGAGGAAAGGTGGCTGGATCGCTACATATACACAGAGATCCACGAGATCTTCTTCGCGTCTTTCTCAATAGTATTGTACGAGTGGATCATGAAGCTAGTTGATAGTTAGGGAAGGTGCAGGCTGGATCAGCCCATCGTGTGGAATCTAAAGTTGGTGTGTAGGTTGGAAGCATCTGAAGATAAATTCGCACATGTAGTAAATCACTGGTTGGATCGGATAATATGAGGGTTTATAACCGAGTTTGCGATAAACACAACCCTGAGTTACAACAAGGCAGAAAGGTGCTTCCTCCAAGGACAGCGAGGTAAGTATATCAAATCATTGAATACTTGGATTAAAATGTTGTTATGTGAAAAATGAGTTATGTGCATCCATTGATCTCTAGGGAAACAAGGAGTGGAAGAGGCTACAAAGGGACAGAGGATTAGAAAACAGTCCTTTGATTTCACTATCGTGAGAAAGCAAGGAGGAGCTCGCAGGGTTCTCTCCGAGAAGTGCAATCTGATTGATAAAGCAGTGAATTCCACTGATACCACCACCATCCATGCCATCACCTACTTCACCTGCATCAAACCCATCTTCACCTACCCCACCTCCGCCACAACCCAAGGTTGGGATGGCGAGTGTGGTCAAGTTGCCGGTATTTAGAGGCATAGGAAATGAGGAACCAGATCAGTTCTAGTTCATGGTAAAGGCTGTATGGGAAGCCCAAGGTGTAATGGATAATAACATCAAAAAGGCTACTTTGGTTAGCACACTATAGGACCGTGAATTGACATGGTATATAAAGTACTCTAGCAATCACCCAAATGCAAGAATAGCGGCGATTCGTGACGCATTGAACAAAGAATTTAGCTGACCAAAATTGGAAATGTAGTAGATCATCGGGTTCAAGGCGATTCCGATGATGCCTGGTGAAACCCCATGGGATCTGGATCAAAGATTAAAAAGTACAATCTGCAAGGCTAACATGACACTGATGGATGCGCAGCACTGTCCGTGGTTTGTGGCATCTTTGACACCACATCTAAGGATGACACTATCATAGCAAAAGATCTCAACCCAAGCTGAAGCATTGGAAACAATAATGAGGTTGCACGAAACTCCAATATAGGATCTAGGGTTGGGAGTTCAGCAAATCCAAGTGAAATTACAAAACATGTGCTTAGAAATGCAAATTTTGAAGCAAGAAAGGGTGCCCTAACTGGAGGCGCATACAGAAGTAGGGTGCATCAAATGCAAAGGTCAAGGTCATGACAAGGACCACTACCCCATCTTCATGAACTATCTAGTAGGAGGGAGGCGGATTTCGTTAAGGTTGGAGGTACAAGCAGGACCAAGTATGACGCCTGCACTTTGGTGTGCAATTTGTCAAGTAGGAGGAAAGCACACAACAGACAACTGCCACCTGTTGCAAAAGTATACCCAAACTCTGCAGCAGCTGTATTGTAACTTTTGTCAATCGGTGGGTCACAGTGAGCGAACGTGTTAAAGCTACGACCTAATGATGGAGAGGACCCTAGCCTATCGAATGCAGACTAAGGTGAGGGGTTTCGACCCAGCCATAGGGCCGCGTGGGGGATTCCAAGGATGCAGATGAGGAATAAGAATGGGGCCTGGGCAAGGGTGCAGACAGCTAATCTGTTATAACTGCAGCGGGTCAGGGCACTACACTCGCGACTATACTAACCCGATGAGGATGTCATGTCCATACTGTGAACAATTTGACTCTGAAATGATAGACTGTTCCATGTTAATTGCCCAGATGTGCAAAAAGGGGGTATTGTAGGCCACCCCAAATCAGAATGTCCAAATGATGAGGTCAGAACCACGCGAAGAGGACCCCAGCATAAACATGGTATTGAGGAACGGTGCAACCACAAGAGGAGATGTGAGGAAACAACCTGGAGAAGATGGGAAGGGTGGCAATGCTCCTACAAAGGAACCTGTCTTGGATATAGAACAGGTGAAAGGGACGTCTGAAGAAGCTCAGAAGAGCTTCATGGAAGTCTCTACTCCAGGTAATAGGGATCCAATTGAGCCAGGAATGGATCCCTTTATGCTTACCACATTTTTAGAGACATGTATGAAGTTGCTACGTGACAACAGAGTGGTTAAAGGATTGCAAGAGCTGTTCACCAGGTGTGCAGGATCTGGGGAGTTGCACGTAGTCTATAAACTATGGAAACATGCCCTAGGCACCAGGCGGGAGATACGAATGACGGTGAAAATCAATGAGTATGAGATGGACCAGGTCATTCTGGATTTAGGGTCAGACGTGAATGTGTCGCCTAAGCAAATGTGGGAACGCATGGGTAGGCCCGCACTGCAATGGTCTCCTATTCAACTACGGATGGCTAACCAACAAAAGATCTTATTGATGGGACAACCACAAGGGGTGACAGTGGACATTGAAGGAGTAAGTATGCAGATCGACTTTGAGGTAATAGAAATTGTTGATGATAGTAATCCATATCCTGCATTGCTAGGAATAGATTGGGCCACAGACATGAATGGGGTCATCAACTTAAAAAGATGAAAAATGGCATTAAATAAAAAGTCACTCCGTGTCATAGTTCCACTGGACCTAGTTGAAGGAGCGCACTACACCAAACTGGTGCACGACGAGGACAATGATGATGAACTAGACTGCATCTACTAGATAACAGCACGAGACCAGGATTGGGTGAATCCCTCAACGAATGGAAGACTCTCATGGGAGCGCGATAGTTGCACGTTGGATTCAGATGAGGAGGTTGAATGATGGAAGAACCGATTGCATGAAGTCACAACCCTCAGCTGTAATATGATGATTCGATCACTATGACGCATGACTACTAAAGCAAGGCCATGGATAGCAGACGATGATGCAATGAATGAGGACAAGTTCATCACCCTCGATGGAACATCAATCATTGAGCTGAAGTGGCATGGTATAATGGAAAAATCACCGCATGCAACAGTATGGCGTGCACATAGGAAGATGAGGTAGAGTAAGCACGAAGGTAGAAGGGAGTTGAGGATATGGGTTGGAAGGCTTCCGTGATGATACAGTAGTTTGAGCACCCGTCTATAATAGTGGACACAACTATATGTTGTGTAGCCATCAATCCAATGGAATTTGCACGTAACAAGGGTCCGTTGGGCCAAGAAGACCATAAATATAGCAGGGTGTGCACCGAGAACTCTACCCATGAATAGACATGTTGAAACCAAGAGAATTTGCCCAACCACTGCCTCAGCAGTTTGCCCTGAACGAGAAGACTTGGATGAAGGAATCTGGCAGTTGCAAGAAGCCATTTAGCGTGGTAGCTTGTGAATTCGCGAACTAGAGGAAGTGGCAGCAAGGCTAGCAAGGAAAAGTGAAAGATGGATGAAGAAATCAACAGAATAAAAATAGGAGCCACACAAACAGGCCACGCAATTGCGCGAATGAGAAGACCGGACCTAGTCGGCCCTCCTGCAATATTAAAATAAGTTGTGACCCTACTATCATGGTTGTGACTACACCCTACGGAACAAGGGAACCCATAATGCGATGCGCTACCTGACTCAATGGTACATGAAGGGTGCATGCAGCCCAGGCTAGCAGGAAAGAAGAAGGCTCACACGAGGGGTGCGACCACCTGACTATCTGTAGGAGGCCTAGTCCCAGTGCTCCACGCAGTTGGAAGAGGACGCGGGACTATAAAGCAGTCTGCAGGAAGGTTGCACAATTCGGACATGGCACATTGGGCTAGCAAGAAGCATAGAACGTGTCTACGTACCAGAGGCTATAATGCTACATGGGAAGCAGGGATGGTGACTGTTGCAACTACTATTCATGACAAGGTGTCCCATTTAAGACACCGAGGAGCAGGCAGCGGGCCATTAAGACACAGGACTGAATTGATTTGCCGCTAAAATTGCATTAATAAGCCACAAACGAGGGGAACGACCGAATTTGAAGTCGAAAGGGTATATAAATCACCGATGGTTGATTACCCCACACTATTTGGCCCCTTGCATAGTAAATTGGTCAAGGTTCAAAAAGAGCGACACAGGATGGATGAAGCAGCCTTGAGAGGTAGTTCATGGTTTAAAGACTTGTTGAAGGTAATACAAGCGTCCATACTGAAGTCGTTATCTACACCTATGGATGATACTGCTGAAATCCCTAAACTCCTAAGGAAATCATGGACTAAGAAAAACCCCTAGGTAGCAGAATCGGTCTAGACGTCTCCACGAAATTCGTGATTCGGTAAATTGTCGATGGAGGAAAAAGGAAAAACCATTACAATTGAGAGCGATGAAGAGGTCGAGGATCCTCCGACCTATATCGAAGAAATAGAACCAAGTGAAGATAGGGAAGAAGACCTCCAACCAGTAAGAAGCCCTAAGTATGTGCCTCCCAGGAAAGGGAAGGCCAAGGTACCTAACAATATGGATGTCGTTGACAACATACTCATCACCCATCTCTCCCAAAAGGGGTTCCGCTCAAAGGCATGGTGGCTGCCCGCATCTTGATGATGAAGTTTGAAGACCGGGACCTTGCAGATACAGAGAAGTTTCCCCATTTGGTGAATAGCGAACTGATGGAGCAAAGCGCGGAAGGGATGGTTACGACACTTCAGCCGAAGTAATGGCTACGAAAGGTGGAGGAACCCATGTTACTCTATCTCCTATCCATTCCCCACTTTCTCTGGCCCCCCATTATAATATTAGTCATCAGACAACTGCTTTGTCTAGTACATGATGGATACTTATGGATAGACAAACCTGTCCCCATCATGGCAGAACTCATTCATAGGATCTCGTAGCTTCCCTATGAAGGAAGAGACCCCATGGAAATTGTTGATAAGATTTCCGATGTGACGATGACTAAAACCCTGAAAAAGAAATACAAGCTGGAGAAAGGGCAGCGAGGGTATGCTATTGATAGTATTCTGAACAAAGTTGTCTGCATTTCTATCCAATTGCTAGCGGGGAAAATGATGCTGAAATGTTGCGGAAATGAGGTCCCAGCAATAGTCATCGTGCTAACTGAGTAATGCGCAGCAAGGGAATGGTTCAATTGGGCGTAGTTTGTTGGGTCCCTATAATACTAGTGATTACCCCATTACTATTGTAGTTGTACCCCTTATTAATATTGTTGTGCCCCTATTGTCCCCATATTGTTATTACTGTGCCCCATAGAATCCCTCTATTGTTATTTTTGTGGCTTTATGTTATTACTGTTAGGTCCGCTGGGTTATATTGTGACTCCTTAGACTCCTATATATAGAAAGGAGGTTTTATCACTTGAATCATCCAAGAATTGTTCATTTATGTAATGTAAAGGAGGTTTCCCCCTCGAAGAGGCTGAATTCTAAGGCGTTGATCTATCTTTTCTATCTTTTCTTGAGCTGGTTTCATAACATTTGGTATCAGAGCTTTGGATTCTATTGTTTCGCTGCTCCAAACAGGTCATCGTGGCATTTTCGCTATAACCTTTTTTCTGCGACATTTCAAAAGCTAAAAAAAGACCAATTTGAGAAGACATCGCATTGAATCTTAGGTCCTAATTTCAGAGCTTTTACGCTATATTTTCGGAGATATGAACTGAGGACGTTCACCCTTTTGCAGAATCTTGAATTACATTCAAAACAGGTGACCTGGGGAAAATCATCATAACTTTCTCTCTGAGCATCAGATTGAAATTTCATCAGAAGGTATAGAAAGAGGACGGACTTTAGTTTCTTGTATATATTTTTTAGAGCCAAAGGTAAAAACAAGGACACGTGGCACATTGTACAAGTTCGCTCTACTAAATTAGTCTATAATCAGATCACTATGGGAGATTTCGCATAACTCTTCATTGGAGAATCCAATTGGGGTGAGACTGGTGGCATTGGAAAGAGGACACAGAGGGCTACCACAGGTTTCAATTTTAGAACTGGATGATTCAAAATTATAGAGATAAATCAGAGGAAATATCGAGCTCCTAAAAAGTGAAAAAAGGTGTGTATATTTTTTTAAATGTTTGCTTAATCTTGGTTTGAAAAATTATTTTGAAGGAATTCAAAGGGCATGTTACACTAAAATTTGTCACCATTACTATCTGCAATTAGTATGGCTCCATCAACAGTCATATTATCCTCCTTGTCAAGCCTTATACCTCTGCTCTCCATGTCAAACTTCAAGAAAGAGAGAAAGTAATTAAAAAACATGTTTATCTCTGGGTACGCAGGTTCTCTCTACCTTACCTGCGTGTACGCATCCCAAGCTCATTGTACCTGCGTACTTGTACGCTCTGTAAGTCAAGGGATGGGTGCGTACTCCTGTAAAGGTCAAAAGGCGCGAGTTTCATCTTTAAAAAAGTTACTTGTGGTCACTTCTAGAGCCTTCTAGAAGAGTGTTTGACGTGTATTGAGCGCCTCCAGATGGTTCATGCATCCCTATGATAGAGGAACTTATCCCATCAAGAGAGGAGCTACCCCATCCAAAAGAGGGAGTATCCCATTGATGTTGGAACTGAATAACTTCCTCTAGAATACTATAAATACAGGCATTGGGCCAGAGGAGGGGAGGTTGAAAGCTGAACATTCCAAAGGGTAGATGCTGCTGGAATTAGGACTTCCATTGTTGACTTGTGAGGAGAGATCACTATCCTTTCTTGTTGCCATATTGGGAGTGGGTGAGCTTGTCAAAGTAGAGGAAATCTCTTGTTGGACCCTGGGAGGAGCTTGCACAACACCAAGGCTCAGGTTGTAATGGTTCCTTTTTTGTTTCCTTAATACAAATAAGTCCATTCTTCTCAATGATTTGTTGTTAATGAATTATTTCATGTACTCCTTGGTCTATGTGATGAATATGCTTTGTTTTATGAAATATTCAGGTGTTATGTAATCATTTCACTGTTAGTGTATGCAGGTCTTAAAGTGAAGGAGGAGCTCATCTGGATCAGCAAGGCTGGACTGCTACACCAAGTGTTGGATTTGAGGTAGGATCGAACAACACTTGGTTTCTCATAGAATAATGTATATTTAGAGAAGGATTGCTCTTGTTTGTCTTGTTTGTCACTAGAGAGTCTTAGGCTCCTAGGGAGGTTAGGTTTGTCCGCAAAAATAACTCTTTCCGCATGACAAAAGGTCTTCAAGAGTAAATTACTTTATTGAGGAAGGCTAGAAATGTCGTACATGGAAACATTAGATTTAGCCCTTTCCATATCTTTGATGACATTGTATTCCATGGTTTGTATGGTTGATACTTTTGATGTAGCTTTATTGGTTTGAGTGAAACTGATGGGACTCTTATATTAAATTATGATTATGTTAAGACGGTGTAACTAGTTTTTCTAACATGTTGCTTTTCATTGAAAGAGTAGAAATAGGGGAATTCTCTTATTAAGTTGTAATCCTTAGGAGTAGATTGAGCGACATGTAATTTTCCCACTAATGCTTCTCCTACTGCATCCTCTTTAGGTTCAAGCACTCAGTAGCAAAGAAACATAGTAGTTTCATCAATTGTTTATCGTCCTCTATAACTTATTTTTTGTTAGCTCCATATATATTTTTCTCTGATAACATTTTTTTATTAAGAAGTTGACTTATTACTAAAGTAATAGAGTTAATCCACATATGACATGTTTTCTCCATATTGGTTAGCCTAATGGTAAGTTTTAAAGTTGTCCATATCTTCTTACTCTAAATTTAGGTTTAATTTTAAAGGTTCTTAAGATTTTTTAGGAGCATTGGTCCTTGTGAAAGGGTCTAAATGTTCTTTGGTTAGAGTTTCCTTTGCCATAATTCCTTTTAAGATCAATAACTTCAATAGACAATTATTTTCATTGTTTCAAACATGATTTCCAAATCAATGGGTTCCCTCTCTATAGGTTAGGTCAATAAAAGAGAATTCTTATTTACCACAAGAGATTTGTTATCCTCACCTCTACAGTGTCCTACCAAAGTAAGCATTTTATTTCTCAACCTTCTTGTCTTTTGAAATTTTCTACTAGTGCTTCTTTATTAGTTATTTTCACAAACATATCAATATATGTATGTGTTGTCACTGTGATAAAAACCCTCTAAAATTTTGCCTACACTCGAATTTTTGAGCCTACTACTGATCTTGCAATTGGTAGTTCCATATTTGCTTTTTGACCGATGATGCTTTGTTAATATTTTGAATTCCCTTCTTGAATTGCAAGTGTTGAAGTCACCTGCTCACACGTGCTCAGTTTGTAATGAATTCATGAGCACATTCTTTCACACAAGCTTGAAAATGCCTAGCATTTTTCAAGACAGTGTTTATGTTATGCTCAACCCATGTCAACAGTTAGTGCGCATGTTTATTGACAGTGTCTCACTTTCGGTTGCATTTGTACCTCTATTTTGGTGAGTTTTTTGAACTGTCACTTTTGCACACCTTTATTCTCATAGGTTTCATTTTCATGTTTTTGAATGTCACTTTTTCTTGCTTCCACTTTAATTAGTGTATTTTTAATGTTATAATTGCTTTGGCATGTGTCTCTTTTACCATCGTTCGCATATTGCAAGTTTCGTTCACACTTTTCTTTCAATATCACATGTGTCGTATTTTGGCATGGGAAGTGTCACTTATCATGTAAAGTGGTCCTTTGGCTTGACTAAAGGGGTAATATTTATGATAATGAGTTTTTCTTATCATGTAAACATGTATCACACTTATTTCCAAAGTTTCAAGCATTGTCGCACAAGTGTCGTAACTATTGTCGCAAAGTGTATCTTTAGTGTCGCACTTGGATTGAACTGTCATTGCAAAGTTGTTGCACTAAGGATAAGCATGGTGCTAATGTTTTTTAAGTGCTCCTTGTTGTGTATTCAAGTGATCTAAGTTTTTGATCATGTTCAAGTCTTTCCTTGTTTCAAATTTTTCTCACTGATCCAACACTTAGTCAAAACTGGGAAAACTCCCTGACTGGACCACTCAACCTCAACTGACCCTCCTGAACTGCGCATTACACATTCTCAGTCCTCAATAAACAACCTTGTCTCTTGGAACTGCGCATTGTGTAGTCTTTTCCCTCTAGAAAATTGTGTAATCTCAATGTTCAAGCCCAACCCTTGAGCTCAAAAACTATGCAATCTTTCTCTCCATCCCAGATTAAGTTGCGCATTGAGTAGTCTCAATCCTCAAGCCTTGGTCTTAAGTTCCTAAACTGTAAAATTGAGAAATCACCTGGCCTCCCTTCCTCCCAGAACTGCGCAATGGGAAAACTCAAGGCTTAAGGCTCCATTCTGAGTCCTTGAATCCCTCAACTATGCAGTTCCTCTGCCCATGCCTCTTGAACTGTGCATTACACATTCTCAAGGCCTAAGCCTCCATACTGAGTCCTTGAGTCCCTCAACTGCACAATTCCTTGGCCTCTGTCCTCCCAGAACTATGGAGTGGGCATATTCAAGCCTAAATCCCTAACCTTGATCTCTTAAGCCCCTCAACTATGCAATCTCTTGAACCTGGCCATCCCAAACTACACATTGTGTAGTATCAAACCTCAGTCCCAGTTCTAGCCCTAAAATGTGAGTTCATGAAATATGTTAGATTAGGTGTTTTTTGTACTGATGTTGTCTTGTTGTGAATGGTTTTCAAATGTAGGTACCCTATCTTATCATGGAAGGATGATGATGGAGGAAAAGGAGAAGGGGACCATGCTAGAAGATAAATATGGAGCTGAAGAGATAAGATAAGAATCATGTGAGAAGATGAAGGAACGCTAGATTACAATAGAAGATCAAAGATCAGGACTGCATGAATACTCCATCAGATTCACAACCATTTGGAGGGTGGATATGAAGAACAAATCATATCTCTCATGAAGATGAAGCATTGCACATCTCTTATTGAATAAAAAGTAGCAAAAGAGAGTGGCTTGACAATGCCATGTCATCATGTAATTCATGTGCCACATCCATTGTGAATTATGTAAATTCTGTATTGGAAAATGTAATGTAAAGTGGAAGTCCAAGAGTCATCTATGTAATGTGAAAAGTCACGTAGGAGTCAAAATTTCATAGAAAAGTCAAACAGTCATCAGGGTAGTCCAAAAGTCACATGAGAGGTGAAGGATCACCCCATTTTTTATATATACACCCTCATTGTACATGGAAAGGACTTTTCACCTTGGATTCTCCCATAAGGCATCAGACAGATGGAGTTAGTACTTTTTGGGAGAAAGTTATGGCTCCAACACTCCACTATTGTAGCTAGTTATTCTCATTGTATTCATGTACCTTGGGACTTTTACTTAATACTTGAAGCCTAATGACCGACACGTTTTCATGCATGGCTTGTGCATATTTGTAAGATTTTTCTCTGAATATTTATGATTCATGTTTTCTTTCACCTGTACTAAATGTTGGTCAAGATTGTCATTGATGTCAATATGGCATTATTGGAGATGGAAAATACTTGTGATTCTTGTGATTCATGCCTTAAACCCTTTTGTGATGTTTCCCTAACTACATGGCAAAAACCTAAGTACATTTACCCTTTGATGTTACCATAGATTGTCGTTGTCTAAGTTCCCATAATACTCTAGACATTATCCATAACACATTGATGCATGTCCTAATATTTATGATGCCCTAGTCATTGTTTCTTATTTAAGAAACCTTAACCCTAAGCCTATGCTTGAATGATACCCTAAATGCATATATTAAACTCTATGCTACATACATGAAAATACTAATGATGCATGATGATTAATGAACCCATGATCTATCTTAAATGATCTAGTGATGCATAATGATGCATGATGATCAATGAAGCCCTATATACAACCTAAATGATCACATATGTGTGCATAAATTCCTAAGACTCTGTCATATATACCTAACCCTTAACTATGCAAAATATTTAATCCAAAAACGATAAAATATTTTGTTACCGCCTATAAGAAATATTGAGAAGACTACATTAGCTTATGAAGGACCTCATCCTCTCTCCAACGAATAATTTCTTATATCCTTCATTTGATCTTCCAAAATCGATGATCAATTGAGATAAGAAGATAGAAACATAACAACAGGGCCGAGTTCCATGTGGTGGAAAAAATTTGAGTTTGTTGTGATAAGAATTTTGGAGACCAGTGATAGGAGGGATGAGTTCTCTGTGGTGTATTCTGTGGAAAAAAAAAGGGTTGAGTTCCCTATGACATAATGTTTGTGACAAAACCTGATTTTTCTGTGACATATTCCTGTGATCTTACACGATTTTCTGGTGAATTAAATCTTGTCATCAAATCTGAGTTTCATGTGAAGTAATTTTGTAGCCTGCATTTTTATGTGGAAGAAAAAGACTGAAAATTTGTCTTGATTACAGACTTTGAACTAGAAACTCAAGGAGTATTTTTTTGAGGTTGAACTTGGTATCCTATTGACTATCTTATGAAATCTTGTTGCAAGACTACTCGTATCTCATAATCCTAAAGTAGACCAGTAGCTCAGTTTTGTTAGAGATTGTGGACTTGTGACCAGATAATAAGACTTCGAATCATGGAGCTCAAACTTGTGGGATGTATTAAGTTTTGAACCTATGACATAACATTTTTAAAGTGTGGCTCGAATACTCTCACTTGAAAAGACCTCAATATTGCTTGGATATTAAATTGAACGGTATCTTAAATAACATACTTGTGCTACAAATATATACCTTAGGCTTGTGGAATTTCAGTTTTGACCTATGACTATTGATTAAACTAAATCTCACATTGTTGTGACTAAGCTAAATTCGGACTATGATGAAAATACTTTGAACCTATTACAATTATCATCCTCAGATCTATCACAAATAGAGCTCAAATCTGTGGGTAGCATCAATGTTATAGCACCATTTATCACCCTTGGTATTTTTGATGCTTGGTTTATGGCCTAGGGCAAACCCTCCTTCCAGACTTGGTCCAAATATTTTTAAAATAGTGTTTTATTCCCTGTATGCTACTTTTCCCTGAGATAAAAGTGTGTACACGTGGATTAGTCAATTCCCAACCCGAATATATGTGTTAAAACACTTAAAACAATTAAATTTCCTTAATAATGGGTGGAGTTCACGGTTTTCACCTATTGATTACCTCCTATTTCCCGTGTCCCAACTGTTTCCAAACTAAAAAATTAACTGGGAGAAGTATAAATAGACTTCTATGGGAAGGCCTTAAGGAGGAGAAGAGATAGAGTTATTATACTTAGATTATCCCTGACCGAGTCTGATGAATCCCTGTATCTCATGCACTTCCCCAAGCTTCAGGAAACCCTTGTTTCCTTGATTATAGATATTCTCCTTCTTGCTTGAGATATCATGGTGGTGGTTATGGAAGAACATTGTTGAAGGCTGGGATAGGATGAATCCGAAGGAAAATTCCGCTTGGAGCCAGAAGAAGAAGACTCAGGTGGATTCTCTCCATGTTATTTATAGCTTATTGCAATAAAAGAAATGTTGTCTGGTTTCTGAAAATAACTTTGTTTATGCATCAAATCGTGTTGTAATTCATGTATGAATGTTATTTTGATGTATAACTGATCATTAGTTTATATGATATAAAGTTAAATTTCATGAATATTCTTTACCTCTATATTGTTATGTATATTCGAATTGAATGATTTTCGGGTCTAAAAAACATTGAGAGTTGCAGAGGGTCTGAACCCTGTGGGACCTACTCGAACGAAGGAAATCCAGGTATGGTCGTGTTGGAAATAATACTGAGAGGGGGGTGAATCAGTATTATCAAATTCTTTTCAATATGTCTTCCTGATTTATACTTTAATTTAATCTTCAGATATTGAACATTAACTTGTATGTCAGTACCATATAATAATGAGCATGAACAAGAAAAACAGATAGTCACACCAAAGAACACCAGATATAAGGTTGAAACCCAATGTGGGTGAAAACCACCTGCTGCAATATGTCTCTATCTTCTTTCAATTAGAAACTTCTTTTACAATGATTTTGTACTGGTGCAGTCCTTTGCCGGTACGCAGGCTGCAACCTGCAGAGAGCTACAACTCTCTCTCATTTTCCAGTCTCTCTTGGAAGGGAGCTACAACCCCCTTAGCTCTTTTACTTCTTTAAGGACCATGTTTCATGAATTTTCAAACTGGATCCAAGAAGATCAAATAATCATCAAGTACATGCAAATCACCTAATCTCCTTATACAATAAACCAATGGATCACCCTACTCTTCAGAATGCTATAAATAGAAAAGTAATACCAGAAATCTAAACCCAGAACTCTGCAGCAATAGATGAAAGACAATCAACAAATGTTTCAAGGTAAGTCCGCAACTTCACCAAGAGGGGCCTGCGTATATCCGCAGCTCTTCTGAGTCTAAACTGTGCAGATCCGCACTGGTCGTTCTTCTGCTCTGCGTACTTCTGCTCAGATCCGCACCTTCACTTATGACTGACAGCTTACCTCCACACTCTGCCTTTTTCTGCGCTGCATACCTCACACTTTGCCTTTCGCTGTGCTGCGTGCCCCCCGCACTGCGCTTTCTCCTGCGCTGCGTACCTCGCACTATGTCTTTTTCTGCACTGTGTACCCCCGCACTACACCTTCTTCTGAGCTGCGTACCCCCGCACTCACGCCATGGATCACCTGCGAACTTCTAATTAGGGCCAAATTAACAGTCCTCCAATGTGCCACAATCAGTCAGATCCATAGATCTGTTCATGTGCCCTAGAGATCACAACTTATCAATAAATTCATCTTAAGTTTTCTCCTTGATTTAGATCTAGCTTTTAAAACCAATCACCCAAAATTTCAGATCTTAAGATATTCAAATTTCACAAGTGTGTGGCCAAGAGATCTCCTTTCCTTTTTATAAGCAAGCCTTTCACAATACCACGGTCCAAAACGATAATAACACAATACCATGAACCCAAAACCTTGGATCAATATTTTTAGATGAAATACCACGGACCAAAGCCATAGGATCAAAAACTATCAGACTAATACCATGAACCATTCATGAAGATTCCCACGTGCACGCGCTTTTATGCATTGGAGAGAGTGAAACTGGGGTCCGCACCTTCTGAACGGAGAATCTGCGAGTAAGCCCGCACTCCTTGGTCAGCGCACCTGTGGGTCCGCAGCTTCTTCTAGGATTACCTGCTGGTATCTTATTTTCCATGATTTTGAGTGCCTGAACTGAGATCTGCCACTAGAGTGAGTTGCCATCAAGTACAACACCTGTGCCATAGTATCAACCCAAAATCATAATGCCAACAGGTCTCTCTTGCATAGTTTGTTTATATAAGAATTTTGTCTGATTTGTATGAGTGTTTCTTGTTGTAGTCTACTTCTCCTCTGTTGGGGTTCTAACCCAAAGCCCTAGGGTACTTATTCCCGTAACAGAATTGGTGACTCCACTGGGGATAACAATCTTTTTATTCCTAGTTTGGGTTGTTCAATGTCAATCAAGGCTCAGTCTTTGGTTTTCTTACTGTTGTAGTCTTACTTGGTCTAGTAGAGTCTCAAACCTTAAATCTGATCTTTTTTATCTAGCTTTGTTTTTTACTTTTCTTGCAAATCTTTATATACACACTTTAGTCTGTTTACAATTACATACAGATGCTTGTTTCCCTGAAGTGAACCCGCGTATACGCAAGTTTCCTTTATCAGAAGCGCATGTATATGCCTCTGTGCCTAAACACAATCACGTATACCATTTTTTGCATTTTTTTCCAAAACTCTTTGCCCATAAAGATTTGTCGCCTAGTCTGTTTAGACTGAGTGGTCAATTTCTGTCTCAAGAATTTTATTATTCTGCAAGCTTACAATTTTGACGTCTCTTCCTCATTGAAAATATTTGGCCTAGGTTTTCTTTTTTTAGCAAGTTTGTAATTGGTGTTTTGGCACACAAGACTTCGTTCAGAAGTTCTTGATTGTTCTGGTCCTCCAGAACGGGAGATTGTTTTCAATCTCAGTGTCAAGCTAGGCTTTTGATCTACTTGCTTTTCTTTCCATCATTTTGTGGCCATATAGCTTTTCTTGCTTTTTGAAAGTCTTTTTTGATGAATTTGAAAGTATTTCTTTCCTAGCTTTTTGGTCAGTTTGACAAGCTCTTTGTTGTTGTTTGGGTCATTTAATACAATTTGAAGCCTTTTTGTTCAAGTTTTCATTCATTTTCGAGTATGTAACTTGCAAAAACTCCTTGTTCTCTTCTTTCGATCTTTGAATTTTAGTGGCATTTAGAGTGTTTTCAAAAAGTTGTTTTGGTTGTTTCTTGAAAAAGAAAAGATCTCAAAAAACATTGTTTTTGTTTTCTTTTTCCATGTTTGATTTTGGTTTCTTTTGATTTTTGAAAGTGAATTGTGATCTTTTGTGATCTGTCCTTCTTGTTTGGAGAGAATTTTGTATTCAAAATTTATATTATCTTCAATATTTAAGTTGGCTTATTAACGGTTATAAACAATTTCTTTTGGTTTTTTAGAGTGATTTAGGATGTTGCATCTTCATTACACCTTGCATTAGGGTAGTTTGCATTATTAAAGCATCAATAATCTTTATAGTTTTTTCATGTGTGAAGTGTGTTTCAAGAAAAGAAAAGGAAAAGTATTTTTCTTTATAGAAGTTGCATAGAACCCACGTAGAGATCTCTTTTCATTGAAGAACAAATGATTTCGTTCATGTAATTAGTTTATCATTGATTTCTTTTGAGTCATACAAACACCATTGGTTTCACTTCCATCTGTGCCCTTGACTTAAAAGAATAGCCATTACAAAATCAAGCGCTTAATTAAAATAAACTAGAACTTTTATATTGTCATCAGAATACACCAACAAGTTTAGGTTTATTAGAGCCTTGCATTAGGGAGACCGGGAAAGCTTCATGACTGGGAGTAAAGAACAAAGGTTAGTGAAGATAAGGATGAGAGATACCCCCTCTCTTAGTTGTCAGATCCTACCTCATGACTGCTCCGCCTGGCTTCTGATACAAGTTGGTGACCATAGTTTCCTATCCTAGGAACTACACAGGTGGCTGCAGAGGGGAATCCCATGGCACCTGAGGTTGTCATTGTATCGCGTTCATTATTAATTTTGGAGGGCACCCTTGCGAAGCATGGGGGCTTCCACTAGCAAAGGCGGTTGTCTGGAGGTCAGTGTAACTACCTCTAATACCTTCGCTAGTAGGCCTGGGGCATAATTACCCCAATCTATTTTTGGAAGGCCCTTATTATTAACTTTCTTGTATTTTGGTGCCCGGTCCTAATCACCCAGAGCGGAAATACTTGAGACTTGTTTCATTGTTGATATCATTAGGGACATTTTATTGAGTGTTTTGTGCTCGTAGTCGGCCTAGCTTTATAATTTTTTGAGTCTTTAGTAGATCTTTTAAATAATTCAAAGTGGCTGACCAATCATCTCAACGGTCTAGGAGACTTCGTGGGCTTTCACCTATGAGTTCGGAGCCTTCTCCTAGAAGGCGTAGGAGTGATTCTGCCAGTGGTTTCCAACCAGTGGTCGCAGGTGCATTAGAGATGGATCCTCCACTTGGGGGCATTAGTTAACAAGATAGACCTAGTACCAATACAAAATTAGAGAGGAACACACTAGTTCTTTCTCGAGTACTTTTCCAGTCGGAAGATAGTATTGAAGTAGAAGAGATTTCAGAGTCGATTGTGGCTTTGAATTCTCCTCTCTAAGCTAACCATCCAAACGTTTTGTTATACTTTGGAACTCCAACTCATAGGCCTTCGAGCCCAGGTTTACATACATCTATTTCTTCGATGACCATTGCTGGAAGCATGGCATCTACGACAAGTGTTGCGAGCATGCTGACTCCCATATTTGTACAAGGTGGAGGAAATATTTCTATCCCTTCTAATACCCCCAACATGACTATATTTGGGTCCATTTCCATCCCGTCAATGAGTGGAAGTTCTCAAGCTACTACATCCAGTTTTGGATTCTTCCCTTTTGGAATGTCGACTCAAGCTATCCCTTCAGTTCCTTTGAACATACCATTGACTGCCTCTACATCCATGATGAGTGGATTGGCTTATTTTAAGGGTTTCCCATTTGGAAGTGGTCATATACCACATTCCAATCTGATAGTAGGGTCAATGCATTTTCCCTTTACAATTCAAGGTAGTAACCCCTTCCAGAGTTGGACAAACCCTGTGGTTAGTGGGATAGGAGTTGGGAATCAATTTTTTGGCCAACAAGGGAATGTGTCGTATTCTTTGGTTAATTCATTTCAAAGTTTTCTACCCTTTTCTAATGCATGGAACCCTTATCAGGAGCTATTAGCTCCTTTCAATACTTCGTTAGGGGGTAACTTCACTGGTTACGGAGGATTTTTGACAGGAGTTGGTCAAACTTTGAATTTTGCTGAACCATAAGGATCACCTTTTGGTTCAGTAGGCTCTACGAGTTACTTTGGGCAACCTGGTGCCTTTCAAAATCCAGGTCATTCTTTTCATACCTTTGGGAATCCCGCTCGCTCTGGATGGAATTCCCAATGAGGTACAATCTGGCATGGCCTTCGGTCCCAACTAAGCTTCCCTCGAATATTCCAAAGTTCGAAGGGAAGAATGGTGAAGACCCAGGAGACCATGTGACCACATTTCACTTATGGTGCTTATCCACCTCCTTGATAGATGATTCGATCAGGTTGAGTTTATTTCAGTGCACCCTTACCGGAAATGTGGCCAAATGGTATATAGAGTTGCCAGGGGCCACCTATACTTCTTTCGCTGATTTGGCTAATATTTTCTTGAACCATTTTCAATTGCCTATCCACTATGAATCTGGAACTGAACTTCTGGCCAATTTATAGCAAGACACATCAACTCACATTTCAGATCACATCCAGGAATGGAGAAGGAGAAAAAGGCTTATCAAAGCTGAAATTCCACCAAATTTCCTTCTCGAATGGTTTCTCAAATCATTACAACCTGAAATCTCAGAAGAGCAAGCTATTTTTCGAGCCCAACAATTAGAACTGATATATTCTCAGTCTGGGACTCCTTAGAAAATCTTACTTGATACTCCTAAATCTAAGGTTGATTTAGCCAAACCGAAGCCAAGCCCTCATGTCGATTGTATATTTGGATCAATTGACGCAAATACAGTGAACCTTTTGAACCAATTGTCGCAGTTGTCTCTACAAACTACTTCTTCTAACCTGACAGCACTGTCTACACCTTCACATTCCCAACCTACCTCTATGAATGTCATCCAGGCCTCTAGCCCCAAAGGAAGTCAACAATCTGATGGGAAGAGGAAGGGACGAGGTAAGAAGAAGAACCAGAAGGGGAAGGGTAATGCAAACAAACCCGACAACGGTCCAGTGAGGGTAGAAAAGAGTCCAAGAAAAAGGTTAAGTTTCCATGCAAGTTATGCAATGGAGATCATTTGACTCACCTCTGCCCTAAGATACATGATTCTTAGTGCTTGTTAGTACAACAAGGGTCCTCTAGCTCCCAAGCTATTTTGACTAACCTTTTCCCCCAAGGGTAGTCATCACTTGTTGGCGTGAACTCAAATGCTGGTACCTCCACAGGGGGCAACCAAGAAGAGGAAAATTCCTCAAATGTTTATATGATGAACTCTCATGTCAGCGTTACTACATGAGCACATGATTATGGTGAAATAGAAACATCTAAAGCTAAATATGTTCCTGAAACCACATACCCACTTCATATTGAGAAACCCTCTGCTAAGTCTATACCTTGGATACCGAAAGGTTCTGGAAAGTGCTCAACTATTAACCCTAATGCTAGGGCAGCCTAGAACTACTTGATTGTAGAAGATCTGCCTCAAATTCATTGTGCTATGTCTACTTTGGAGGTACTCCAGTCGTGTCCTCCTCAGAGAAGTTATTTGCTTTCGGCAATCGGTGCACTAGATCCAAAGAATCCTTTAGTGCTCACTTTTGATATGCTAAATGTCAAAAAGAGACTTCCTCACCATATGGCTTTCCAGATAAAGTCTACTTACTGAAAAACCAATATTTTTCAGACAGTTATAGATGAGGGAACTTCCACATGCGTAATGTATATGTCATGTTGGAAGGCCATTGGATCACTTTCAGTTGTTCCTTCACCAACTCTCTTGACAACTTTTGATGGACATTCTCATAGGCCACACGGAATTATCCTGGCCTTTCCTATATATTTTGGGGGAAAGGTCATAAATATTGAGGTGGATATCATTGATGCAAACCTAGATTATAATCTCCTCTTAGGAAGGAATTGGATTTACGAGATGGATGCCATAGTTTCATATTTATTCTGCATCCTCTGTTTTCCTCATGAGGGGAGAATTGTTAAAATTGATCAGTTAGATTATTCTCCAGGTGACTCCTAATCAACAAAAAGTTTGGACCTATAGTGTCACTTCTTTGCAGACCTTGTGAAGGGATAAAACAAGTGCTTGGACCTATTTATGATTTGACCTAGATTTTCTTGGGAATCCTTTCTTTGCAGACATTGGTTGGAAGTCTGAAGAAGTATTGAGCTTATTATTGAAGACTTCTTAAGTAGATTAGTGTATATCATTTTGAATATCATTTTTTTAAGCTTGGAGCATCCCTTGAAGAATACTTAAAGATATTTTGTATAAGCTAGTCTTGGTGACATTCTTGCATACCTTGATTGAAGCCTTCATGGAGTGAACTTAGAGAGATTGTTTGGGTACCATGAAGGGTAGTGGTGACACCTTCATGAGAAGACAAGGTTGTCATTAATGAAGTGATTTGGAGAATACATTGTTGAAGATTGACAGAGCTCGTCAAAGAAGATATTGGGAGTTGTGAAGAATCATCAAACTTATCTTGAAAAATTGAAGCTAGAGGGTGGAGCCTAATAGAGACAAGGTTAGTACCTTGGAAGATTAGGTTGGAGCCCTAGAGGATAGGAGTCCTCAAGGGACTAGGTTGGAGCCCATATTAGAGATAGGGTTGTAGCCCTAGAGTTTGGTGCCTCAAAGTGACAAGATTGGAACCTTGGGAAGTCCAAGTTAGTGCTTGGAAAGATACAAGTTGGAGCTTGGGAGATTGAATATTGATGTCTTCATCTAGGGTTGGATCCCTACACATTATTATAGTGGATTTATTTTAAATAAGAGATTAATAAAATTATTTATTCTTATTTTTCATTTTGTGTTCTAATTATAAGTGATCTAACTAGTAAAAATAACAATTGAAAAGAAATATTGATTCATCTCCCCCCCCCAATATTTCCAGCAATTTGTATCGGATCCAGTACCTTCACTCAAATCCTAACAACTTGAAGGTTGATACTTAGAACAAAAATGGAAAAGCCAATGAAGAAAGCCTCTAATCCTTCTAAATATGTCTCTTCCTCATCCGTGAAGACTAAAGACAATCAAATTGGGAAAGCTCAATTGTTCAATGGAAACTTATATATATGGAAGATGAGAATGAGAAATTTCTTAATGGCTCAAGGAATTGAAGTTTGGGAATCAGTGATTACTAAAATCATGATGGAAGGAGAATCCAAAGAATATAATACAAAAGTGATGAAGGTAATATTGAATGGACTACCAGATGCTATAAAGACGAAAGTGGAGAAATGTTCATCGACAAAATATATGTGGGACAAACTTCATGATCTTCACTCAAAAGGAGCATTAACCATCACTTGTAGTCAAGAAGATGATAGAAACCAAGAAAGAAATCTAGAACCCATTAAGGAAGCTGAAAACAAGAGTGAAGACATCAAGGCCAAAGAAGACCTAGAATATGAAGAAAATAAAGATGACTTCAAAGAAAATATTATGGAAAAATTTATAGCTTCCCTAGAAGTGATTAACAATTTTAAAAAGGAAAATGAGGATCTTAAGAAGTAATACAATATGGTGACCATAACCTTGACAATAAAAGGAAGTTGACCTATTCAAGCTTCAGTTTCAAGAAAGAGATAAGGAGAACACCAACCTAAAGGAGGATTTGTCATCCAAACAAGAAAACACATCACAGAGAATTCATATCCATGCAAAATCAATTGGATAAAGCAAAGAAAAAGTAAGACACTTTGTCAAGCTACCTTGAACAAATACATAAGGACTTAAAAAAACTTGTAGATAAAATTGGTCAATACAAGGAAGAGGTTTCCTCTCTTAGATCTCAACTAGAAGAAGCAAAGAAACAAGCACAAGGAGCTGAGAAGGTGATGGAAGCTTTGGAACTTATAGAAGGACAAGTTGATGAAGTAGAAAAAGAAAGAAATACCATAACATGGAAACTAGAAGAAAAGGATGAAGAAATCTTCAAATTAAAATTAGATATCACCTCTCTCAAGGCCGAGACATGTGAAGCAACTAGGTTGAAGTAAGAAATGGAGATCAGTCTAGCAAATAAGGATGAAGAATGCAAGAAAATGAAAGAAGAAATTGATATCCTAAAAAAGGAATTTGATCATCTGAATAATATTCTAAAGATCTCCCAAACCCTATATGACATTCTAAGGCATCAAAGATCTCCTCTTGATAAATCAAGTCTTGGTTATGCAGGTGAATTCTCAAAAAACAATGATGTAAACCCTTATGATTCAAACAACAATGATGTGAAGAATCCTGGAAGAAATATTGATGCTCCCAGTTATAGAAAAAGTAAGGAGAAGATTCAAGATGACATTGGAAGAAATCCTACTCCAAGAAGATTTGCAGATGGTGTCAAGGATGTAAGAGGCAATGAATATCATCAAAGAATCCAAAGGAGAAAATAATTCAGAAGTAGATCAAGGCAATATCAATCTCCTAGGGACCAAAGTATATTTTTTGGTTATTTCTATTCTTGTAGAAACTTTGGGCACATGGAAAAGGATTGTAGGGCATACCACAAGGAAAAATATAATGGTCCCCATCAGTCTCCTAGAAGCATATTTTCAAGAAGAATCCATGCTTCCTCATTTATGAACAAGATGGAGTGCTTCAATTTTCATAACACTGGAGATATGGCTTGTGAACTTGACTTGGGTCCCTAAACAAGATGAAAACATGACTACCAAGCAAGAGAATAAATTTACACAAGTATGGAGAAGGAAGCAAACTAGAACAGAAAGCCTCTTAAACACTCAAGACATCAACTCATGTTTTTGATCTAATATTTGGGAAGATGTGATATTCCAAGTATTTTATGATGACTCTGCCAAAAAGAATACCATGCATACAGTTAGGGGGAGCTTGTGATCATTCTTGTAGAAGCTATCCATGAAAAGGCCCTGTGAAATCCTTGATGAGTCACACATGGAGAATCATCTTTTGATAGATTATCTCTCGGGAGAAACTCGACTGAAGAACATAATTCCTTACTCATCCAATGGGCCATTTTTAAAGATGTCTTCCACTTGATCACAAGGTAATAATATTTCTTTTCTAAAGAATCTAGATGAGTTTAAGCATGGAGAGGGAGTTGGTTGATCATCTACCTCACCCATTTCCATGAAGGCATGTAGAGGCTTAGGGGAAGAAAGTACATTAAAGAAGAAGCACCATGATAGGGGTAACAACATATCTATGAAGAACTATCATTGATGAAGAAAATATGACTGAGAGAACCAAATTGTTGGGGGGGGGGGGGGGGGGGGTACTTGGGCACCCCTTTTTCCATTGATGTCAAAGGGGGAGAGAATGTTGAGAGGACAATGATGTTTCCATCAATGACAAAGGGCAAGATTATTGGTCAAGGTTAGCATTGATGTCAATATGGCATTATTGGAGATGGAAAATATTATTGATTCTTGTGATTCATGCCTTAAACCCCTTTGTGATGTTTCCATAACTACATGGCAAATCCCTAAGTACATTTACCCTTTGATGTTACCCTAGATTGTTGATGTATGATATAAATTCCCATAATACTCTAGGCATTATCCCTAGCACATTGATACATGTCCTAATACTTATGATGCCCTAGTCCTTGTTTCTTATTTAAGAAACCTCAACCATAAGCCTATGCATGAATGATACCCTAAATGCTTATATGAAACTCTATGCTACATAGAAAAATACTAATGATGCATGGTGATTAATGAACCCATGATCTATCTTGAATGATCTCGTGATGCATAATGATGCATGATGATCAATGCAGTCTTATCTACAACCTAAATGATCACATCCATGTGCATAAATTCCTAATAGCCTGTCATATATACCTAACCCTTGATTGTGAAAAATATTTAATCCAAAAATGATAGAATATTTTGTTACCGCCTATAATAAAAATTAAGAAGATTGCATTAGCTTATGAAGGACATCATCCTCTCTCCAACGAATAATTTCTTATCTCCTAACCCTTTATCGTTGAGGAATTTTTTTTTTTAAATATATTAATTATATTCCTACCCAAGTCGGCTTCCCCATAGTCATGTCATATTTATTAAGAGACATGACAATTTAGTCACTCCAACAACTATATATACTAGTGTATCCTTCATTTGAGCTTAACAACTCAGTGATCAATTGAGATAAGAAGAAAGAAACAGAATAGGAGGTTCAAGTTCCCTATGGTCTATTTTGTGGACAAAAAAAAAGGTTCGAGTTACCTATGACATAATTGTTGTGAAAAAAACCACATCTCTCATCATGTTGAAGTAGGCCAGTAACTCGGATTTGTTGGAGATTGCAGACTTGTGACTAGACAATAAGACTTGGAATCGTGAAGCTCAAACATGTGGGATGTATTAAGTTTTGAACCTCCTGCATAAGATTTTTAAAGTGTGGCTTGAAGAATTTCACTTGGAAAGACCTCAACATTTCTTGGAGATAAAAATGAAGTGTATCTTAAAGAATAGACTTGTGCTACTAATATATACCTCAGGCTTGTGGAATTTTAGTTTGGACCTATGACTATTGATTAAAATAAATCTCACATTGTTGAGCTAAATTCAGACTATGGCGACAATACTTCAAACCTGTTACAATTATTATCCTCAAATATGTCACAAATAGAGCTCAAATGTTTGGGTAGCATTGATTGGAAGTTTGGACCTATAGTGTCACTTCTTTGCAGACCATGTGAATGGATAAAACAAGTGCTTGGACATATCTATGAAGTGACCTAGATTTTCTTGGGAAGATTTTCTTTTCAGAGTTTGGTTGGAAGTCTGAAGAAGTATTGAGCCTATTATTGAAGACTTCTTAAGAAACTTATTGGAGATCATTTTGAAGATCAATGTTTTAAGCTTGGAGCATCCATTCAAGAATAATTGAAGATATTTTGTAGAAGATGGTCTTGGTGACATTCTTGGAGACCTTGATTGAAGCCCTCATGGAATGACCTTGGAGAGATTGTTTGGGTACCATGAAGAGTAGTGGTGACACCTTCATGAGAATACAAGGTTGTCATTTATGAAGTGATTTGGAGAATACATTGTTGAATATTGATAGGGCTCGTTAAAGAAGATATTGGGAGTCATGAAGAATCATCAAACTTATCTTGACAAATTGAATCTAGAGCTTGTAGCCTCATAGAGACAAGGTTCGTGTTAGATTGGATGATAGGGTTGGAGCCCTAGAGGTTGGTGCCTCAAAGTGACAAGGTTGGAGCCTTGGGAAGTCCAAGTCAGTGCTTAGCAAAATACAGGTTGGAGCTTGGGAAATTGAAGATTGATGTCTTCATCTAGGGTTGGAGCCCTACACATTATTGTATTGGATTTATTGCAAAGAAGAGATTAATAAAATTATTTATTCTTATTGTTCATTTTGTGTTCTAATTATAAGTGATCTAACTGGTAAAAATAAGAATTGAAAAGAAATATTGAGTCACCCCCCTCTCAGTATTTCCGACACTAAAGTAGTTGAACTATTTCCATTATTTTAGTGCTTATCTAATTGAAAATGTGTTGTAATGGTTGTAGCAATTGCCGCATCTATTTGGACTATTATGCTTGATGATTAGGTGGTTATCTTTTCTCTTGTGTGTGCCTATACTAGGATGGTACTATTACCTTTCTCCTAGATGCACGCCTTTCCTCCCTCCACAATAGAATAACCTTGATACACCTACAATTGAACATTCACTAGGCATACTTGCTTTTCGCAAAGGCACATACATGATTCTATCTCTTGCTGATAGCTAAAGCCAAGGAAAATTTATAAGAATACATGGCAACCAGGCTGATACTCCAGATGGGGCTTCTATTCCAAACGACGTGAGGTCTAATTAAGACTTCACATTGAGGAGACCCCTTTGGTTGATGGATTTTCAACACCATCAACACTATGCAAGGGATATGTGTAATATTCAACCACTACCCTTAAACTTGTTAATAATTGGTAGGGAATTTATTGAGAATTATGGTGAAGCACTAATTGAAGTCTTTATTAAATTTTCTCTTCTTTTTTTTAATACCTCAATAAGTTGAAGTGCAATGGATAATGACCAAATTTATCAATTTTATTCTTGTGTGATATGATGTAGAGGATTTACCTATGGATCCGAAGCCATATAAATATGTTTAGGAGGTGGTTTAGGATTTTCAAAAATAGTTGCATTGTCCTTGAACACCTTGTCTAGGTCCAAATTATCACCTTAGGTGGGAAGATGGGTAGGATAGGGTCATGATTTGAAGGTTCCAAATTATGATTATGTGCAAAGTAGTTCTAGTAGTTATACAATTCATACTCTCCTTATAGCTCTAAATGTAATTGTCATGGGAAAATTTCTCTACTCAACAATAGGAACTGTCTTCGATGCAAAGTCCCAGTTAGAACTTACATTGTTTAGAATAGGGAGTCCATTTGGATTTTGGCCTAACTTTTGTTACTATTAAAATATGAAATTAAGGGTGGAATGAAAAATGAAAAATGTATTTAATATATGTTCAAAGTGCAATCCCATTCTCCTTATCCTAAATAGGAGCGTATTATAACTAGTGAATACACAATTAGCTAAGATTAACTATTTATGGTAGCATTTTAGGAATGTGAAGCTATCAAAGAAAACAATAGAGACATATGTATTTGAACATAAATGAAAATCATAACAATATTTTATTGAATTAATACCAACATAGTTAGAGATATAATGAGAACCCTAAAGTGTTCTCATTTTTTATAGAGGTCATATTTAGTGGTTATTTTTGTTGAAATACTGAGAGGGGGGTGAATCAATATTTATTGGAAATTATCACTTTCTAATATTTTTCAGAGCATTAGTTAATCCTCATTTATTATTATTTATCTTCTTCAAATGATCATAAACAATAATAAACAACAGAAAACACCACACAACAATGTAAAAAGATAAAACAGAGGACACACATTTTTAGGTGGAAAACCCCCTCTAGGTCAAAAACCACCAAATGCTTCTTTAGTAATTGTATTCTCCCTATTAAAACAAAATGGATTACACCAATATTTCAGCTACAACTGAGGGAGGCGTGAACCCCCTAATTCACAAGCTACAACCTGTAGGACACTACTAGACCCTCATTTCAGGTTGCAACCAGAAGGACACCCTAATGCCTTGTAGATCAGGACAAAATTTGATGAGTTCCCCAACACTCTATTTACCAAATGTTCTTAGAAAGGATTCTTTGCTTCCCTATTAGTTTATCAGCCACAACTGAATGGACACCAAAATTCCCTATGCAAGCCACAACTTGCCCTAACACCACCCTGACACCTCCTCCTACAGTTTTCATCATATGAAATTGTTTATCATTGTAATCTCACCCCATATAAGTTACATAACTTCAAAATCCAAAGACAATAAATCAATCATTGACTTAATACACTCATGTGTCACCTACAAAGCACACCAAAGAGGTTCGTATACAATTACTTTGAGTTTAATTAACAAGTTATTAACAATTACTAAATCAAAATTAAATTTACTAAACATTTAAATTAAGGTTTTAAAATTATAATTATATTCATTATGGACATCCAATATCAAGCATGTAGGTTCTTTTCCATTTTTTGAGGAAACATCATGATAAGGAATCCTATCACAAGCAACTTGCACCAATAGCAAAATTACTTTATATATTAAGAGATAAGCTCCTCATCTAAAAGGTAAGTAGTATTCACTTAAGAAATCGAAACCCTACCTAATGGGAAGACACTTCAAGGTAAAAATGGATCATGATAGTCTTAAATACTTTTTAGAACAAAGATTATCTTAAGAAGAGCAGGAAAAATGGGTCACAAAGATGTTGGGTTATGACTTTGAAATCATCTACAAAAAATGGAAGCAAAATGTTGTGGTAGATGCACTCTCAAGAAAGGATGAGGATGTGGAAGCATTGCTTTGTGACATTTATATTATCCAACCATATTGGATAAATGAAGCAAGGGATGAATGGAAGAATGATGAAGTGTGGGCACTCACTCAAAAGTTACAACAAGATCGCAATGCCTCCGATACCAAATGCTATGAACCAGCTCACAAAAAGATAGCTCAACGACTTCAAAATCAACCTCTTCAAAGGGGAAACCTCATTTACATTACACAAATGAACAATCCTTGGATGATACAAATGATTAAACCTCCTTTCTATATATAGGAGCCTAAGGGGTCACAATATAATCAAAGCCGACATAACAATCTTAATATAAGGGCACAACAATAACAATAGTGGGCTTCTATGGGGCACACTAATAACAATATGGGTACAATAGGGGAAAAATAATAACAATAAGGGCTACAATGACAATAGTAATGGGGGAATCACTAGTATTATAGGGACCTAACATTTTAGCCCAAAATATCGGGGTCACTAAATTCAATTGTGAATATCTCTCAAAGCAGGAGACCTCTCGAGGCATACCACACATCAACAAAAACATACTTTTGAGGAGAATCTAATGACATAGATATTTTACCCAAAATCAATGATTTGAATTATCAAAAACCCTCGAGAAATTCAAGGCACATCCTCAGACCAGGGAACCCAAACCCTAGGACTTGCATTTTTAAACATCAAATAGTATAACTGCCATATTGATGTAATTTGACCAATACTAAGAAGTTATAATTAACCATTTGACATCAATGATTGGTTTTTTTGGTCAAAGTCAATCCCATTCAACTCCATGGGTTGACATCAATGACAAAACCATCCAACAATCTCCCCCTTTTTCATTGATGGTTACACATGTACTCCTCCTGCGAGTACAACTCCCCTTGTCTTAATTCTTCACCTCTTTCTCAAGATTTCAATCTCCTTCTTAGGTTATTCTCTCCTCCTTTGACATCAACGGCAAAGTGTTACTCCCCTTGAGAATTTTCTTGCTTCGTGTGGACCTATTATCTGTCGGGGCTCCCCCTAATGAGAAGCCTCTTGTAATATTCTATCAATGATGGTCGTTGTGGACCTATGTCCTGTATGTGATTCCCTTGAAGAGAAGAATTCCTTTGTGAACTTGTAATTCTTCGATTATTCTTCTCCCCTTGAACCTGTTATGAAGCTGCCATCCTTTTCAAACTATCTGTCAATGGTAGACCTGTGCCACATACTATTGTAATACTCCCCCTCTTCAAATTTCAAGGAGTCGACGAGCCAAATTATTCAAAATAGTGTATCATCTAATAGATCATATTGAATCGATTCATTAACCATAAAAACTGTTGATTTCTTATAACTTGTTACGAATCCTGAAAGCATAACTGATGAGACCTTCTTACCTTCCTTCTTTTCTTGCTTATATTTTACTTGTTCATCCTATACCTAGTTTATTTTCCAAACCTTCTTATTCTCTTCATCAAGCCTTTTGTTCATGGTTGATTCCATCTTGTATCTGCAATGACAAGCTATGTGTCCATAGTTATGAAATTTTAAGCATTCAATGTCATCCATAGAAGATTTCATTTGGTATTTGTCTTGTGAACCTGCGAACTTGCTTCTAGGGTTTTGCAGATAATAGTTGTACCTGCCAGAAACTTCACAACCCCTAACCATATGTCCATAGTTAGCACATAAAGATAAATAGCCATTAAATGAGCATGTTTACTTGGATAATTCGTTCAGAGGTGTTGGTCCTTGATAGTTGTACCTTTCAACAACTTTACAATCCCTGGCCATATGTCCAAAGTTAGCACATGAAAAACAATAACCATTAAATAAAAAAACATACCTAGAATATTTTTCATTCTTCTTTGGAGGTGGTGTTGTAGTATGTTGGTGTCCTTTATCCTTGACTTATTTTGCATCATTCCTCAAAGTTACAATGTTCTTCTTTGGTTCAATCGTCTTCTCAATCTCATTGTGCAAAGATGTGGGGCTTGTACTTTCATCAATTGGAGCCTTACCTGTTCTTTTTTCCAATTATTTATCTATCCTATCCATAACCTGTAAATGGTCCTTTTCTTTGAGCTTGTTGATCTCATTAAGCATTGCATCAAGTTCTTCTTTCTTTTGAGCAAAATATTCTTGAACCCATAATTTCAAGATCTCCCTTTTTTTCTTCCTCCTCAACCTGTAGCTTGAGAAGAGTGGTATTCTCTACTTCTCTATTGAGAACCTGTATATGTTCTAGCTGCTCCTCATTTTCAATCCTGAGCCTACTTAGTTTAGTTCAATAGGTTTCTAATTCCTTTTTCTTTTGGTCAACGATGAATATGTATCTTTGATCAAATTCTATCCTTTCATTTTTTGCTTACTACATCTGTTGTTTGAGCCTGCTAATCTCTGCAAAGTTTGTGTCGAGTTCTTATTTCTATTGTTGGATTTCTCTCTTGAGTTCTTGTGTCTCTGTATAATTGAATTATTCCAATTTAGTTCTAAGACTGCTAATCATCTTCTCAGACTCTTCATTTTCCTTGATGAGTTCTTTTGTTGTCTTCTATTCTGCTTCCAAAAGTCTTGTCTTTTCCTTTTGAATTTTGAGTTCCTTTATCACCTTAATCACTTGATTTGGAAACTATTTCTTACTCATTTATCCAATTTATTCATCGTCATTAGAAGGATCCAAATTTTCAATAACATCTTGACCTGATTTCTTTGTTGAATAGAGATTCTGAAGCTTTTCCCAAAGAGATTTAGCTGTTGAACATTGACCAACTTTTGTTTTCACAGAATTTGGCAAAAACTTCAAAATTACATTCATGGCCTTTGAATTGTACCTTTTAGCTTCGTTAGTAGATGTGTCTCTAGAAAAAATAAATTCCCATACTCAATGTGCCTGCAAATGAACTTCCATCCTGGATTCCCATATCTAGTAATTATCTAGAGCAAAATCAGGGGTTGGTACACAATACTCACTTTCTTCATATTTTGTTGTACCTATACCTTCCATTGAAATCCTTTCAACCTGCCTTTTGTTACTTTCCCATCTCTATGCTCTGAAAACTGCCTTGCAACGATTAAGCTATTACTGAAGGAAGCAAGCTCTGATACCAATTGTTGGAAATATTGAGAGGGGGGTGAATCAATATTTCTTAGCAATTAGCACTTTTTGATCTTTTTCAGAGCATTATTTAGTTATTATTATTTCTTATTCAAATGATCATAAACAATAATCAACATAAAACAACACCATACAAAAATGTAGAAAGATAAAACAAAGGACACAAATACTTTTAGGTGGAAATCCCCCTCCGGGTCAAAAACTAGTGAATACTTCTTTAGCAATTGTCTTCTCCCTATTAAAATAAAATTAATTACATCAATATTTCAGTGACAACTGAGTGAGGTGTGAACCCCCTAATTCATAGGTTACAACCTATAGGATGCTACTAGACCCTAATACCATGTTGCAACCAGAAGGACACCCCAACACCCTATAGATCAGGACACAATCTAATGAGTTCCCGAACACTCTTTTTACTAGCTACTATCGGAAAGGATGATTCATTTCTGTTATAGACATATTTGGGCACTGCAACCCCAATCACATATGTCCATAAACCAAGGGATTTTAAACCCATAAAAGTGTTATTTAATACCCTAAAGGATCAAGGTCAATTGATTACATCATTTCCCAGAAGTTCTCCCTTAAAACTTGCTCAGAAGTGGTCAAAGTTGGACCATATAGACTGCTCCATGCTAAGGGTGCGATGAATCTCACCTGTTGTACACAAAGGGTGTGATGCATACTGAAAAGACCTTCTGTAGGGTACAATGAGTGAGATCAGACAAATGGCAGAGGCAATTTGCTAGGTGAAAACCCAGAGAATCTTCTAGAAACTACTCATATGACACTTGCCTCTCTGAATTCACCCAAGGATGAGTAAGAGATCATGAAATCTCCAAGTGGAACTAAGAACTATCAGTGAAATGAAACTAATCAAAATCCCAGAAGCTGACTCACCCCCTACAAATATCTATATATGGATCCCTTATCCTAGAGATCCAAAGGCTGGAATTTTGTATTTTGTAAGGAAGTGTTGTTGGTTTCTCTGTGAAGCATTGTATCGTTGAGTGATCTAGCTTTTCATGAGGTGATGCTGGGAGGATGGCACTGGATCAGATAGCTGGGTTGTAATCCTCTTTTCTACTATTTCTATCAATAAATTTATTTGAGTTTTCCTCCATATACTTGTATATATCTGAATCTTGTATTTGTGTATGCATTTGTATGATTAATGTACATCTGATACTATATTGCTTATGGTTATAGATCTCTATGCTTTGATGGTATTTTGCTACTTTGACTCTATAGATGTTCTCTGAAGCGGGACAAGTGAGAAAGGAGTGGCGAAATCTCTATCAAGGGAGGTGTTAGCGCTTGAAATTTCACCTCAGGCTGAAAAAGGCAAACCTCAAGTCAACATCAAACCATTTAGCCTCGTAGCTAGCCCTACGGGGAAGGAGAAGGCTCTCTCCGGTCAATCTCGGTAAAATATTCACTGGATGAGATGACCAATAGGGTAACACTGATTTTAGGCTAGTAAACTGATCAAAAGGGTTGATTTGGGGTTTTAGGGTTTTTGGTGGCAAATTGAGGGGATGGCAAATTTGGGTGCAGGGATTGGACACAGTTTTTGCAGGGGGTTCTTTGGGGCGAGGTAGGAGACAGTATTGATGCCTTTGATTGAGGTGGATGATTATGAATGACAGGTGATGAGTTAAGGAGAGAAAACAATAACTTTGAATTCTCCTTAAACAGTAGAAAACATTGAAATTAAA